>CAUYRH010095816.1:0-49637 GCA_963574655.1 Perodicticus potto | reverse complement strand
CATAATTGTGTACATTGGTGCAATCATAGGGCAGAATGTGCTTCATATACAATCAGAAACATTTTGATCGTACTGTGAGAGATAGCCCTCATACCATTTTCTTAATCACTATATAAAGACATTGATACTCCAATTGATGGGATCACACCTACGATTATGTAGTTTTTGTCCTTCATTCTTTTAATGTTAGACATCACATTCTCTGATTTGTTTATGTTGAACTATCCTTGCGTTCCTGGGATGGATCCCACTTAGCCAAGGTGAATGATCTTTTAAATATGCTGCTGAATTTGATTTGCTGGTATTTCTTGGAGAATTATTGCGTATTTGTTGAGCAGGAATGTTGGCCTGTAGTTTTCTTTTTTTGGTTGTATCTTTGTTAGGGTAATGCTGGCCTCATAGAATGAGTTTAGAAGAAATCCTTCCTTTTCAATATTTTGGAACAGTTTGAAAAGAATAGACACTAGTTCTTTAAACATTTGGCAAAATTTAGCAGCGAAGCCATTAGATCTTATGCCTTTCTTTGATGGGAAACTTTTTATTACTGATTCAATCTCCTTATTTGTTACTGATTTGTTGAGATTTTTTTATATTTTCATAATTCAGTCTTGGTAGGTTGCACATGTGTAGAAATTTATCCATTTCTTCTAAACTTTCTAATTTATTTATTCAGGGTGTCCATAAAGTTCTTGTGCAATTTAAAACAATTGTCTGTTGGACACCCTGTATATGATTATTTATCATTTTTCTTATGATTATTCCTTAATTTTTCTGTGGTATCAGTTTTAATGTCTTCTTTTTCATATATGATTTTATTTATTTGAGTTGTCTCTCTTTAAAGAAAAAGTGTTTCCTGATCAGTTGCCCACCAGCTTGTTTTATAAGGCATACGAGTATCACTTACTCTCAAAGAATTTTGCTCACTGCTGGAGACTCCAGTCTTAATCCAGCAAAAGTCCCTGAAGCCATTCTGTATGCTCCAGGAAGTCTCTAATTACGGGGTGGTTTTTGTCAGACGAGGAGAATCTACAGTCAGGCAGCCAAGTATAAAGTACCCAGGGAGGTGGGACCAGATACATGCATCCTTCTTTCCATTTTGTTTCCAATTTGCATGTGACTTTGAGCAAATTATTTAACACTTCTTTGCCTCACTTTTCCTCGTAGTTAAGTGTCATAGTTAAGTCATTGAGGGCATCCTCGTAGTTAAGTGTCATAGTTAAGTCATTGAAGGCATGCTCAATATTATGGGAGGGAACACAAGGGATAAAAATAAACATATTGTAGATGGTAAGGGGGCATCCTTTCTACCTGGCCCTATATGGAGAATGCTTCATTGGGAAGAACCCATCAAAGAACCACTTCTGGCCTGTTCCTGCTGCCTCATGTACTCCATAGGAGAGATTTTTGTCACTGGGGGAAGGAACAGGGCATGCTCAGCCCTGCCCTTTCTTTTCTGAGTCAGTCTTCCTGTGGGTGCAAGATTTCTTGTTTGCCCTTCTGGACCCTCTTTCTGGCTCAATTCCCAGGAGAAGTTAGCACTGCCTGTGACTGTGTGGATGAGTCAGCCCTTTTGTTTACTGCTCTACAGCAACACTGCTCACTCATCTGAATCAATAACAAAGCAAACTTGCTCTCAGTCCATTCGATTTCTTCTTCATAGAAGGGAGAAGGAATGTTATGTATAGACACCCCAAAATTCCAACAAAAGGAGACATCACAGTTATAAAGTGAGTTTGGGGAGGAAGTGTGCTGTGGTCAGAACCACTTTGACTTGGAATGTCTGAGGCCTCATTCCCAGTTCACGTTCTCATGCTCACTTGCTTTGCTGTCTATGCCTTTCCTGGCCTTCAGTTGCTTCAGCTTTGAAACGAGGATTTTGGACTAGTTCATCTTTCATCCTTCCCAGCTCTAAAAGCTTATGAATCCATGGTGACAGTCCACCCAAAGAAAGTGCCAAATGCACGGGGAATCTTCTACCTCTCAGAAACTGGCAAAGATGCTTAGTCAATTATTCTATATCCATTTATTCTTTCTTCTTGAGTCAGAAACTCACCTTTTACTTCATGGCAACTAAAAGATAAATTTTCAGCTTCTCTTAAAGCCAGGAACTCTTCCTCCTGCTTCCTACATGAAATGTGGAAATACTGGCTAAAGCCCCAGCAGCCATGATAACCCCCTGAATCTTATTAAAAATATAAGCTATATGCAAAGTTTGGCGGAAAGATAGTAGGAATTTAGGTGATCATGGGCATGGTGGAGTCATGGTCTAAATTACCTGCCTCCAGATTTCTTTGCTGTATAACAGAAAGAAACCACTGCTATTTCTTATCTTGGTTGCCAGTAGTTGAATGAAATGTAATGAATGATACAGCCAAGTTGGCTTTCTCTTGCAAATGGCAAATCCTTCAAAGGGATGGAGGCTCTACACCAGCAGAAAACTTTTGTACACATAGCTCGTCTTCGGAAGAGAAAGGTTTGATTGACCTCCAGAAATCTATGTCATGAGAAGGGAAAGAAAACAAAATTCTCCTTCACGTTTAGGCATTAAGGACCTTGCAGAAACCAAAGATACTTCGTTTCTGTTGACTCCAGTTAAATATTTCAACCAGCCAGATCTGAATGTTTTTCTTTTTTTCAGACATCTGTAATAGTTAACAACTGTGGGTCTGAACAAAACCTGTTGGCCAAAAATTCTTTCAGGCTGACAAAATGTGCTAGTCCCTGCCAAACATGAAATAACACTTAGTCATTTTCAGTGAGCGCCATAAAGCGTTGCAGTCAGTACCTTCATGCTTTTTGCAGCATTCCGAGGTAAATAGCGACAGGGGAGGAGACTCTGCTTTCAGCTCAATCGAGCAAGTGGCATTCCTCTTTAAGCAGCTTAAGATGCTTTCTGGTGTAGGATATAATAAAGGGAGGACTTGCCCTGAAGAGTTCTGCAAATATTCCTTCTATGCTGCTCTCTGTGCTAACTGTGGCATAGTGGAAAATCAGCTCAACTTGGAATTGGGAGCCCTAGATTTGAACTTCAGCTTTTCCAAGTAGCTCCTTGACTCTTGGCAAATCATTTAGCCACTCTGTGCTTGTTTTTTAACTGTAGGATTGGGATATTAATATTTATCTCATAAAGCTAAGGAAAGGACTAAATATCTCTCTATAGGTAAAACACTTGGCCTAGAGTCCAATGGAGGAGAAGTGCTATTTAATAAACGTTGCATTGAAGCTGAGTTTTAAGCCACTAGACGGGTTATCGGCAGCTGGAATTTTATCCTAGAACATTACAAGTATTGATTAGGTACGTTAAAGTGCAGTCAGATTTCCCCAGATGTTCAATGCTCAAATAAATTAGACTCCCTTATTGTTGGTGAGTAAAGGAAGTACCTAATGGCATTTGGGCAATGTGACCCAATGAGACTCCAGGGATGACTTGCTGACAGCTCCAATTTGGGTATGTGTGGCTAACAGTGCAAAAGACAGGACTTGAATTAAATATAAAGTTTGACAAGTTTCATAATGAGCAAGAGTGTAATCCATGCAGGGAGGGAAGCCAGAGCCCGGGCCATCCGACGTGGGGTGGCTGGCTCTGCAGAGCCAGGAGTGGTTTCTGACAGCAGCGGCTGGGCGGCAGGTGCATTGGGGGTCAGCCCCAGGCGGCAGCAAGAGGAGGTCCTGAGCAGGCCCCCTGCTTCTGCACACAGGTAACGGCACTGCTGCTTCTTCCTACACATTCATTTTTATCTAGTGTATAAAGAAACTCCAGATGGAAACCACAGCTTCACAGAAATAATAAGCCTTTACATCACGGACTGTTCCTGTCTGGGCAACTTGTTTGATCCCGAAGAAACTTTGATGGGCAGCGATGCAGGTAGTTACCACCTTTGCAATGGTGGGTAAACTGAGGTATAGAGCAGTTACATGGTGGGCTGCTTGGAGCTGAGACTGGAACCCAGAGGGAACTTGAGTCTAGTATGGGATTCAGATGGAATGTAAGCAAAGCCCTTAGAACAATGCTTCATCCCTGCTCGAGCTCAATAAATGGCCAGGACCCACATTCCTGAGAAAAATAGGACAGCTCTGGGGTTCTTCGCCTCACCAATGAGAACACTCCTGTGAATCAGTCATGCTCTTTAAATCTATGTGCAAGGAGCTGGCCAGCTGCTTTCCAGCGTTTCTGAGGACAAAACAAGAGGAAATGAGTTTCAGCCACATGTGAAAATCTGTATGTTCATTCTGAAGTGAGCCTTTTACTTAAAAAAAAAAAAAAAGGTAGCCTCAGGATGCAAGCTGGCTCTATAAAATCAGTCAATAAAATAATTAAATTAATGGCAGCAGTAACATGTTCAAACAAAAGCTAACACAATAGGTATTGTGGAAACAGCATGCCTCGTGCTCAGCTCAGGTGAGGACATTTTAAAGAGTGGGCCTTCCTCGTCTGACCCTTAACTTGCTCCCGCCCACCTGTGCCAGAGACACGTGAATAGCCTGGGGCAGGGCCGTCCTCCATCTGAATCACCTGCCTTTTGGGGCTGGGGGCAGCAATGCGTCTCTTGAGAAGGCATTAACAGAGATGCGGGTATTCTTCTTCAGGTAAGGGGTCCACAGCCAGGTCTCTAGGGACTTTGTGGCCATAATGAACACCTGTGATCCCAAGGTACACGCTCGGCTGGAAGCATCAAACTGTAAGCTCGAGACCCTGGGATCATAATTCCATAACTCAGTTTGTTCCCACTGCTTTTGCTTATTCCCAGACCCCTAGCTAAGCGCTGGCCTCTGCAGCCCTCCGTGAGCCTGCACAATTCATTTTCTCTTGCCTGGTTAGTTTGCTCAGACTTTGCCCTTTGCTCTCCTTAGACCCACAGCGTCCTGGAGCTGGGTGCTTCACAAACGTTAATCCCCAGGGGAGCTGGGTCCGCTCGTGCTGCAGTGTGGGTGATGCCTGAGAATCTCAATTTCTAACGTGCTCACAGGTGACGCTGATGCTACTGGTCTGTGGTCCATGCTTTTAGGTGCAAGAATCTGAAGTCCCTGTGTCTGGAAAGAGCCTGTCTCCCTGCCCTGTATCCTTCTGGCCAGTTCCTGAGGACAGGATTATAGAGGCAGAGTGACCAGAGTTAGGCCAATAAAAACCTTCCTTCGGAGGTTGTTTTGCACTGTAGGAAGGGGAGGAGTTTTGCACCTGGGGGAGCTTTCAAAATTCCCTCTGTTTCCAGCAGGGGGGTAGGTGTTGACCTTGGCTCAGCTAGAGATGAATGCCGGGAATGGAATTACTACTAGAGATTCTCCGAGACTTTAATTACTACTAGAGATTCTCCGAGACTTCACCCTGTGGAGCCCAGGACTGAATCCCCAGTGAGTTAACCACTGTTGGGTCCTCTCGTCCCCTTCCGTTTTCTTTTCTTTTCTTTCTTTTTCTGAGCCAAGTACCCCAAATTCCAAATCACCATACATTTTGGAACAGTTTTTCACTTTCAAAGCAAAGGCCCGACAGGAGGTACCTTCCGTTTATACATGGACCTAATCAGCACAATGATTGTCCTGTTCTATACGCACTGAGCCAAGAGAGGCTTCAAAGGCCTTTTTCCAAAAATGCATTTTCCCCCTGCAATATTCATTTAAGTAATTCAGCTACCTACCCCAGGCTCGTGATAAATTATTTAGATAATTGCTTTAATTCTCTGCTTCATTTTCCTAATGTAGATCTGGCCTTTGCCTACAGATTTATTGCCAGATTCGTGTTTTTCAGGGAACAAGAGTTACTAAAGGGTTGATTGTGTCATTGAGGTTTACTGCTGAGGCCTTAGAAACAGTGACACATCCTCATCTCCTACAATTAGAATCTCTTATTTGGGAGCCTGATTATTAGACTCAGTGGATACAATTTGCAAAGGGGAGCGGGTGGTGAGGGAAAGAAACCGCTAAGCTCACTGGGTGAAACTTAACCATATCGCGCTCTAGATATGATTGTTGTTATATATTGCATCTTAATTAGGCTATCACATTTAATTCTTCCAAAATGCAATGAAACATATCTGTCTGTTTTCCAATAACTCACTAAACATGATATATAATGAGTGTTTCCTTCAGGGCAACGCAATGCCTAATGAGTGCCCGCTAAATACTGCCATGTGTGTCTTCACTGAAGTTGTTCTGACTCAGAACTGACTCGCCCTCATTCTGTTTAGCTGGTGTAATTGGATGTGACTGTGGCTGGAGGCAATGGGGATGGCAGCTGTGGAGAGGGGGAAAGCTTGCAGAACAGCATAAGAGCTGATGCCTGAATGTGGCTTCTCAGTGATAAGAGCTGGTGAGAAAAGAGCTCCCATGTGTAAAAGTCCTGGTGACACCTTAGGTGTCCCCGAGTGAGATAAGTAAAAAGTATAACCAAGCTTTAAGGACATCAAAAGCTAAAACACGGACATGTAGAATTATGGGCAAAAGACCAGGGAGAAGCCATGCATTTCAGAAATTGTTTTGGAACTGTGCCTAGGACTGGACTGTGTACACCTCACCTGATTCCATCTCATCCTACAACAGTCATGCAAAATCAGTGGTAGGAAGGGAGCCAGCTTTATAGTCTTTCTGACTTTGCAAAGGTACTCACTCCTTGAAACACATAGCGGGATTTGTGCATAGAATAAAGTAGGGATTTCTAAGCCTTTAACCTTAAAGCTATTTAAAAAACAACAACAACAACATACAAAGCCTTTAAGAAACTCTACTTTGAAGACCACTTTGTTCTACTTTGAAGACCACTCATTGCCCCATCGCTAAGCCCGACAAGTCAGTGCCAGTTTGCTTTTATCTTCAGTGGCTCCAGCCCTTTGGGGGATTGCAGCACCAGCTGGAGAAGCTGAACTTTTTCAAGCTTGTAGACTCTCTTGTGCTAACAAGGAAAAGCAGACATTTGGCTCCTAAAATATTTCTTAATGCTGCAAATATTTTTGAGATGTCTGGGCCTGGATTGGAGTCTCTTAGAAGGATTCCAACCTGACCCCATTAGCTACGTTTTAAAATTTGAACGGCACTTAATCCATTGTCGGGGTGAGCATTTCTCTTCTGATTGAGATTTATTGATGAACTACTGATGTTTGCGTGAGGCTGATAAAGACCAGTTGTTTATCTATAATTCTTTCTGCTACTGCTGCCACTGGCAGCCGTTCCTTGGGCATCCGACAGCGACATTGGACTTTGTTTACAGCTTTGCCTTTGCGCACCTCATGTGCATTCCAGCTTTTGCATTCATTGTAGTGAATTGCCCAAGCCACAAAACTGGATGTCATTCCTGACTTCTTTCTCTCCTTTTCCTCAGATCTAATTATCACGTGGACAAGCTCATCACTTTCTCTTATCATGTCCCTGTGACAGCATTTCCCTTTGGGGGAGCCCATCATCCTTTGGGAAAAGCCCAGTCTTCTTAGTTCCAGTTCCCTCCCCAGCTCTGCTGGTCCCTTTCCCCTTCCTCAGAGCAGCTCTCCCTGCTAAGCTACTCTCAGTGTCCTAAACATGCTCTGCCCTCTCTGGCTTTTGAGTCTCCTCTATATTGTCCCTTTTGGATAGAACTTCCCCTTTTTCTTCCCTTGGCTGACTTGAAGAAATCCTTTAGGCCTTGGTCCAGGTGATTCTTTTGCCTCAAGGCTTGCCTTTACTTCCCGAACATACAAACATACCTTCATCATGCAGTTACAACAAGCGATGGAGCTCAGCTTTAGCCCAGGCCTGTCTGAATCTAATGCCCTTGTTTCATCCACCATATTGTTCTGTATCCCCAAAGAAATAGAGCCTTGGTCTTTGTCCTCTGTAGAGCTTGCCAGAGGAGGGAGGAGAAATTATTGCTTGTCTAAATCCTTACAGGGCCTTTCTTCTTTCTTCTTGCCTTTTACATCAACAGCCATGCTCCCTTCCATTCAAATAGGAGTTAATATTAAATCTGTTAGCCTTTTCTTCTGTTCACTCTTATTCGTGGTAATCTTGCTTCTAATGTCTCTGAAAAGGTTGGCACTTGCATAATTCTTCCTTTGCTCTACAAACCAAACAATGAGTAACCAGGTCCTTGAAGTAGAGATCCCTGAGCTCTTCATTATCTATTTGCGAATATTAATATTATAATATACAGGTAGCTGATAAGTTAGGCTATTGTTTAACAGCTGGACTAGATAGGTTAGTGTTTCCCAAATTAGCATACCAAGCAACATTGAATGAAAAAGCATCTTTAGTCCAATATCTGGCTGGTATAATATATATAACCGCCTCTATACCTTTCTAGAAGATATTTCTAGCATGAGAATCCTTCTAGAATAGACACCAGTTTAACAAAGATTTTAAGTGTGTGGTCCAATTATGAGACACCTGGCTAGTGACAAAGCTGACAAGAGAAATCAGATGTCCTGTGACCTCTATCACTGTAGTTGTTTATACGGCTTGGGACACCCTAGCCCAGAATCTGCCTGGCTACAGATTACAGACATTTGCAAGATGTGGTCACCCTTCCAGACTGCAGGTGTGTAGGGCAGGCGAGACAGACACTGACATGGTCACTTAAAACATAATCGTCTAGTGCACAGAGAAGGAGCATCTGGGAGCCAGTCTCAGGATAATGACTCTCGATACCAAATCAAGTTCCCCGGCTGAGACTCCACGTCCAAATACAATTACTTTGAGTTTTCTTTAGCTGTGTTCTCAAAGTAATCCAGTTGAAATGAAGGAATGTCACCCCAGCACCCATCTTGTAGGCTGGTACACTGAGATTTGAAAATGCTTTTTCCATCCCCATTGCCCATTCTGGCCACTGCACACTTGGCAGACAGATGCCAGGCATGACGCAGTGACTTCCTGGAGCACGGTCTGCATTATGAGTCATCTAGCCCTTCCTGACTTCCAGGACTGCACAGCGCTTTGAAACCCCATTAACTCCAGCCAATTTGATCATCTAGCGCGTTAAGTTAATAAATCAAAGGGCAGGTGCTTCTGATCAGCCTAAAATATGGACCTGGCTGTATAGAGAGATCACAAGTAAATGCTGAGATCTGTTAAAACTCATGAGACAAGTAGTTTGGCCAATGTGTTGTTGCCACAACAACTGATGATTTGGTTGACTATCTTTGGTGTAGGCTCTAGAGTCGAGACCAAAAGAGATTTAGAGTCTTGAAGAGGAGGGATTTATAGAGTCTAGGAAGAGCAATTATATTTTCGCTGTTAAAATGTCCCACACTGAGAATGGGTTTTATAGCAAATTGAAAGCTGTTGACTTGATAAAACACAGGCGTGGAGACTCAGGCCTACATGGAAGGTACCCACGCTGAAGAGAAGGAGATGAAAAATTTGCTTTCACTTAACATTTATTATATTCCCACTCTGTCCTAGATTCTGAGAGACATGTGCAGATAAATTGGGCAGACATTTCTCCCTCAAAGAATTTACTTCTAGTAGAGGTGGGACTGCAGGTTCAAAATAAAAGTAGGTAGGGAGAGGTGTTACAGAGAAGTGTGGATCTGGAGAATTTTAGAGATTGGAGCAATGATCTCCTCTTGGGAGGATAGCAACTCTCATGAAGGGGGAGGCAGAGTCTGGAGAATGGGTGAAGTTGGATATGTGGAGGCGGGGAGGAAGGCATTGCAAATAAGGAAAATGTGTGGACGTTGTGTGCAAACATGATTAACAGTCATTTGCAATGGCAGAAAAGCTTAAAATTCTTATGAATAAATTTAATAAAAGATAGGCAAGATCACTGTATTGTAAACAATAAAAATATTGCTGTTCGTGTATTGGGAATCTCAATGTCATTACCACATCCATTCTCCCTAAATTACAACACAAGTCCAATCAAAATGAGCGTTTTGGGGGCAGAAAGTGACAAGCTGATCTTGAAATTGATACGGAAATGCAAAGGACCAAAAATAGTTGAACAATCTTGCAAGTTAAAAAAGTTGGAGGTGGCATGCTACTTGATTTCAAGACTTCAAATCTCTGGTTAAGAAGGCATTCTGATAATGGCTGAGTGTAGAAATCTAGGAAGAGTCCTACGTTTTATGGTCAGTTGGTTTTGACAAAGGTGCCAAAGCACTTCACTGGAGGTAGATGCTGAGATAACTAGATAAATTGATGGGAACATTGAAGAATGTGGCAATGGAGCCACAGCGAAGTTAAAAAGATTATTCAAAGTCAAATGGATGAGCCACAACTCTAAAATTGGTATTGCCACAAAGCTTTGCCTGAGGTTATATGGTTAGGTAATTTTTCCAATGTGCTTCTAGTACCTATTTCATGACAAAGTAGTATTGTGATTTAACCACAGGTATTCCCCACACCTATGCAGCCACATGAGCTATAGTCTGATTTAATTAAAAGCCCTAACACTGGGAGTCCTGTCTGTACCCAGCACGATTTTAATGTCATTAATATGTACCTTTTGGGTTTTTTTTGTTGTTGTTGAGGTTTTATACTTCCGTCATGAAGCTCTTTAATTAGCAGTTTAAAATATGTCCTTTAAAAACACTGTCAGCTTCTCCTATTTTGATAATTAATGAATATAATTGGATAAAAGTAAAATTGGACATTGACGCAGATAGAAATGGATTGACTGACAGTTTTAGGCCAGAAGACACTGGTGTCCGATCGTTGCAGAATTTTACATTTTCTGAGAGGCTGAGTTCTTGACAGATTTTTATTCTCTGAATCGGATTTGGGGGCCTTTTGGAAGTGCTTTTTGAAAAGTCTCGAGTAGAAACCCATTTAAATATGGCAGAACATGGGAAAAGAGAATACAGATAAAAAGATGTTTATGAAGGCGGATCAGGAGCGGGTAGGCAGAGTGGTTTTAGGACACAGTAAGAAGTCGAGCTCCCTGTTTGGATGGGATCATGTTCTACATGTATTTGGACATGTTTTCTGACATGTAGGAGGAACACTATGAAACTCTCTCATTGTGCCAGTTGGGGCATCACTCCGTACTTTGAGGCTGCAGTCATCCATCATTTCATGAAGGGAGCGCATTCTGAGCAATGCGTCATCATGAGAACTTAGAGCCTGCCGCCACAAACCCAGAGAGTAGCCTACTGCATACCTGGGTCATGTGGCATAGTCAGCCTCCTCCTCCTAGGCCACAAATTTGTACAGCAGGTCATGGTACTGAATACTGCAGGCAGTTGTAACTTAGTGGAAAACATTAGTACAGTCAAAAAATATGGTATTCCATGGTATACATATAACCCCCCATCTCCCCCATACTTATACCATGGAATACTATCCAGCCATTAAAAAGAGGGAGACTTGGCATGTTTCATATTAACCTGGACAGAGATGGAAAACACTCTTTTTAGTAAAGCATCACAAGGATGGAGAAGCAAGAATCCAATGTACTCAATTCTAATATGAAACCAGTAGACAATCTAATACACACATTCCTAAGAGAAAGACTCAAATCAGTTCAAGGTGGGGTGCAGGGGAATGAGAGAGGGGGAGGAGGGAGAAAGATGGGGGTTATGGTGCATGGCACACCTCTTGGGAGTGGGACACAATTATAAGAGGGACTTTACCTAACAAATGCAATCAGTGTAACCTAATTCTTTGTACCCTCAATGAACCTGAAACAATACAAATAAAATATGGTATTATAATCTTCCAGGACCACCATTACATGCAGTACATCAATGACCAGACGTCATGATTCAGCACATGACTGTATATAATGTTTGCACTGCCAGATTCATTAAATAAAAGGTAGAGCAGATAAGGGAAGGAAATTTGAGAGCTCCTTACCCAACCAAATATACAACCAGAGAAAGCAACTAAGGCCTTAGTAAGGTAAACGACTTGGTGACTATTGCAGAGGTGGAGTCAAGGTCTCCCGAGCTAATGATAATGCTGACATCATTACGTCACGTCACCTGTAACTTTGGATCTTTCCCTCCAGCACATAAGCAGTTTTACTGATGGTGTAATTGAATGTTAAGTGGGATTTTTCTGGCCTTGGGTTTTAGCTGAGAATAACACATTCTAAAGTGAAGTACTGGAGATCCCCATTAGCCCAGCTTGCTATCAGGGGGCTAAGGAGGGAGCCACAGCCCTGCTACCACCCTGAGCCACCTAGCAGAAGAGCTGTCATGTGACGTTTCCATGCAGAAAATATTGACACCTGGTGACTGCAGCATCCCACAAAGACCCTTTGTCCCCCGTCCTTTTGTGACTCCTCCAGCTCCAACTCTTAAAGACCCACGGGTAGCCCTGAATGGAAGGGGTTAAAGGAGGAGAAAAAAAATTTCTACTGCAGGTGTTTGAAGTTGGATTAGCTCTGAGCTGTGGGGAAGGGGAGAAGCTAGACATGGGATGATAGATCGAAATTTTAATACTCAATGATGGGATGTTATTAATATTTATTAATGCCTAAATGCCTAGAAAAAATATGGGTTCTTTCCATATCAGGATGTAGAAGGGAGATCCGTCAGAGCAGGCTTAAAGAGAGTGAGAGGGAGAAATGCAAGTGCCAATTGGTTCTAGTTAATTCTATGAAATAATAAACATTCTAAATCTGACATCATTTAAAGGTTCATTTCCACTGGTACAATCTCTAAAGTCGGATTCCCTGCTTTAAATTTTTACTAAATTATTATTTTTAGTTTCTGGGGAAAGGGTATTTTTAGCCTTAAAAAATGCAATGATTGTAGAAATTCTTTTCAGCTCTGGTAATTTGGTTGGCAGGCTTTCTACATATGTGAATATAGACAGAGGGAACATAGCTTTCTGATGAATTGTTCTCTTTGCCATTTTACAAAGGGCTTTAAAATACGTTATTGTTCTTTCTCCAAATAGAAGTGGGTTATTATTTCCCCTATATTGTTTCCTCTAAAAGACGAAGTCTGTTCCATGAGCTACGGCGATAGGACTATCAGCTTCAAGCATATAATCAGAAGTGCCATATACTTGTCCCTTATTATTTTTATTTCAGAGTATTAGGAGGTATCCATGTTTTGTTTACTTATGTGCTTTTATACAAATTGACTTAAATTTATACACATAAGTGTGCCCTTCACCCAGATAGTGTGAACTATACCAAATAGGTGTGAATTTACCTATCACCTCCTTCTCTCTCCTCCCAGCTTGGGTTTCATTGAGATTTATTTGTATATGTGCACGTCAGTGTTGATTAATTAGTTCCAATTTATATTCAGTACATGTGTTTGTTTCTCCATTCGTGACATGTCACTTAGAAAACTGGCTTTCAGTTCCTCCAGGTTGTCCAAAAAGACACTAGATCACCATTCCTTTTTTGTGGCTGGCATATACCACATTTTATTCATTCATTGATGTATTGATGGGCACTTGGATTGTTCCCACACCATTGCAATTGTGAATTACGTTGCTGTAAACATTTGAGTACAGGTGTCTTCTTATATGAAATGGCCATTTTTCTTTTGGGTTATATACCCAGCAGTGAGATTGCTGGATCAAATGGTAAGTCCATTTTCAATTCTTTAAGGTGTCTCCCTGCATTTTTCCACAGAAGTTCCACTAGTTTTCAGTTCCTACTAACAGTGTATAAGAGTTCGCTTCTCTCCACAACTGTTGTTTTGAGACTTTGTAACATTAGCAGTTCTCATTGGAGTTGGGTGATATCTCAGCATGGTTTTGATTTGCATTCTCCTAATGATTAGAGACATTGAGCTTTTTTAATGAGTTGTATTGCCCATTAGTATATCTCTAAGTATATTAGTATATCTTCATTTAAAATGAAAGAGACTGAAACAGAATCTGCACCTCTCACTGCTCACAAAAAATAACTCATGATGGATAAAAGACTTAAACCTAAGGCAGGAACGTATAAGAATCCTAGAAGAAAATAGTGGAAAAACTCTTACAGATACTGGCTTAGGCAAAGAATTCATGAAGACCCCCAAAAGCAATCACAGTAAAAAAAAATGAATGGGACCCGATCAAATTTAAAAAGCGTCTTCCTAGCTAAGGACATAATGAAAAGAGGAAATAGGCAAGCCACAGAATGGCAGAAAATATTCACATGCTGATAAAGGACTAATAACCAGAATCTACAAAGAACTCAAGCAAATCAGCCAGGAACAACCAAACAACCCCATTAAAAAGTAGACAAAAACATGTTCCTTGTTTTTTCAATTCAATAAATGATACAGGGCGGCACCTGTGGCTCAAAGGAGTAGGGCGCCGGCCCCATATACCAGAGGTGGTGGATTCAAACCCAGCCCTGGCCAAAAAATGGCAAAAAAATAAAAAAGATAGTATGCTAGAGCTTACTGTACAGGATGTTTTTAAGTGATGTTCCTCCTTTCTGTCTGAATAGTTTTTATTTGCCCACCCAGCTTCGTTTTCTACCCTCCTTTCTATCTTAAGAGCTGGATTGTTCAAACTGCCTCCATTGGTTTCTTTGACCTCTGGCTTTTGGACGGTCTGCACTATAGAGGCAGCAGCAGGAGATTAGAAGGAGGGAGAGAGAAGAATGAGGCAGAGTGGGTTATTTCCATGCTTCCCTCCAAGAGAGGTCTCCAATAGTGGGTTTCAGCCCTTGACCTTGGGTACAGCTCGTTTGGTGCTGACACCTTCTGTCTGCGTGCTCAAGGACCACTCCCTCTTTTCCCCTTTCAGGACTAGGGGGAACCATGTACTGCTGTAATTAGCCCTGCAGCACTGTACCATCTTTGTGGGTTACCCTACCATTGCTTTCTAAGTCATCCCTAAATTCTACTCTCAGAACACCCAATTTGGAAAGGTCATTTATTTTTTCTACTTGGATCCTGAAGAATACAGTCTTTATTTTTTTTTTTTCAGCATTGCTTTTCTTCATGAGGAACTTGACAACATCTATTTCCATCCTGGGATGACCTCTGACACCTTCTTTGACTCTTTTCTACATGTCTACATGATTTTCTATATTCTTCTATTATAGACATTTAGTTGTGAACAGTTGCAGAGCAATGATTCATAGGACCTCCTAGAGCATAAATTCTCCAGTCCAGAAACATCTATGTGCCCTCATTGCTTAGTAAAGGGACGTCATCAGAGCATCTTCAATATTCTAACATGCACACTGTTGAAATGTACATTGAAAAAGGCCTGATTAAATGCACCCAGAGAGGAAATGGAAATGGTCATAATTAGCTGCTTACTGTGTTCTTTTCTAGCAATTATTATTTTGATGAGAATCAGCATATTTTACCAACGAATGATCTCATGTGATCAATCATTCAGGTGAATAATACTTGATTTAGGGCCCCAGAACAAAACTTGCTGGTGAGATAATTTGAAAAAAAGAAACCATATTGAAGTCAGCATTCATTCTAATATTTGGCCCAAATCATTTAGCATCACAGAATGGACATGAACTCTGTGGCCACAGAGGAGATCCAGGTTCAGGTATCAGATTTATTCCTTATGGCCTTGATGCTTTTAGGATAATAATCTCTGTCCCACAGAGTTATCTTGAAGACATGAAATAAGTTGTTTTACTTTTTTTCTCTCCAGAAACAGATTAATGGCTCAACAACAATGTTATTCATCTGGTAAATATTAGTTTGTTTTCTTTTCTATTCTCTCAAACTAAATCATAAAGGTTAAGAAATGGAAGCCAAAGCAGTGAAGAATCACTGCAACTAAAAAAAAAAAAAAAAAAAAAACCATGGGAGCCAGTAGTCATAGCAATAAAGTGAAAACTGGCTCTGGTTTTTCATTAGCTCTCCTGTGATTTACCAAATGTAAACAGCTTCTTTGGGAACTGAAATTTCTAAAAGCACATTTGTTTAACCCAGACGTTCTCGTATTCAGGTGAGGAATTAAAATCTTATGACTCAGGCTTTTGCAACAGAAATTTTAAATTTAATTTGACATTTTAAATATTTGTTAAAGGTATGAATCATAAGCAATAGTGCATTTATTTAACCAAAGTGGCACTGTGGTTAAGTATTTCAGAATCATAAATTCAGAACAACAGGGTGGAAGAGGAGGCCTTCTCTCAGGTCATAGAGTGAGTTTCTGGCAAAGACATAACTCTAACCAAGTTTCAACTTTCTCATTTAGTTCTTTGTCTAGCACATTTTTTTTGGTTAGGAAAAAAATTGATATTGAAATATTCACTTATGCCTCTTAGCATACAGAGTTTCAAGAATGGTGATGTTCTTCTTTTGGTTAGCTTGGGAAGGCTGGTGGAATAGATTAACATGAAATCATTTAATCTTCTGGCATTATAGGTATGGAAAGAATGGATTCATGTGATCGCAAAATAGGCAGTCTGTTATATTAGTTCAGGGAAGCCATTAGCCCAAAGGTTTATTTAACTGAATGACTCAGTTTTTCTACAAAGCTGTTATCATTTGTCCTGGGCGGATTACACCCAGTAGACTGTGCCTTAGAATTTTTCCATTTGATTCATTTCACCTCCTATTTGTATCAGAAAAATGGCTATGTGGAGATAACTGTGGAGAAGGGAACACAGACTGAGAAAAAGGAACCAATCTGCTATTGTCTTCTTAGTAGGTGCTCAATAAACTTATATTGAGCTGAGCTAGAGAATCGTGACTTTCAGAGTATGTGTTTTTCCTGCTGAGCAGGAAAACAAAAGTGACATCTAAGTGCTTTCAACCAAGCTGTGTCTGTGCTGGTAAATGTATTATTTTGAAGTTGGAATGAAATATAAAAGAGAAAATATTTTAGGGCAAATAAATTTATTATGAAGTGTTATACTTCAAAGAAACTAAGGATATTGATTTTTTTTTAAACCTGCTTTCTCCATGTTATGGTAATTGATAAAATAATGTATTGACTAAAAATATTATAAGTCAAGACACATTAGCTTCACAAATTAATTTATTTTAGAGGTTCCTAAAAGAGTTTGTGATTTTTAATTTTGAATTGACAGCATCCAGTTTGGTTGATTTCATTGTTGTAGCATTAATTTCCTGAACTCATAATACCCTCATCGGTGGGTTTCATGGGTATGGCCACTTCAGAAATATTCCATAGAGCTTATTGTTTTCCCCCTCAATGAAAACATCTTAAGAGTCAATTCAAGAATAATGACAGCTTCCTATGTATGAAAATCAATGGAGAAAATAATTGCCTGGCCTCCTGTTCCAGTTATTATTGGTATGTATTTCTTCTATTACCTGAAAAACTTACAGACATAAAACAACAATTTTATTATGCTAATATATCCCATAAGTTTTGAATTTGGAAAGTGCCGATGGGAATAGGCTATCTCTATTGCACACGATCTGCAACTTCAGTCGGGAAGATTTGATGGCTGGGGAACTAGAATTATTGAAGGCACATTTATTCCTATGACTGGTGGTTGACACTGCTGTCAGCTAGGATCTCCCCTGGGATGTTGACTTGAGACATAGACATTATTCTCTCTGTGGCTATTCCAGCTTCCTCACAGTTTAGCACCTGAGTTCCAAAAGAAAGTGACCCAAGAGGACAAGGCAGAAGCTGTATTGCCTTCCATGATCTGACCTCAAAGGTCACATTGTGTCACTTCATTCTGTTGAAACTGTGCTCCAGTGAATTTTTCTTTTTAGTTATTTTACTTTTTAACACCAGAAATTCTACTTGGTTTTAAAAAATATCGTTATCTCTTTGTTATTGTTCTCTACATCGTGAAATATTGTTCTCATACTTCCTTTTGGTTCTAGACATGGTTCCCTTGAGTTCTTTGAACATATTTAAAATAGCTGATTTAAAGTCTTTGTCTAGTAAGTCCAATGTCTGGGCTTTTTCAGGGACAGGTTTCCATTGAGTGATTTTTTTCTTATTGCTGCACATTGACTATATTTTTTGTTTCTTTACGTGCCATTTTTTTTTTTTTTATAGACTGGGTTTTTAAAAATGCAAGGTGATGACGTCCCTCCCTAGAGTTTGTGGATTATCTTTTTGTCACTAGTTTTGAGCCGTTTGATTATGATGTGCTTTGGTGTAGTTTTCTTCCTATTTCTTGTCCTTGGATTTTGTCAAGCATCTTGTACCAGTGGATTTATCGATTCCATCAAATTTGGAAAACTTACAGTCATTCTTTCTTCAAATGATTCTTCAGTCCTCTCCTTTTTGTTTCCTCTTCAGGTCTCAAATAACACATTTATTTGGCTTTTTGAAGTTGTCCCATGACTCACTGAAATTCTATTGTTTTTTAGGTATTCTTTTATTCTCTATAAATAATTTTTATTGCTGTCTTCATATTCACTAACCTTTTCTTCTGTAATATCAAATCTTCCATTTTCCCCATCCAGTGTATTTTTTTCTCAAGCATTATAGCTAACAACTCTAGATATTCAATTAATTTTTTTCTGTATGTCTGTACTTCATGTTTTATTATATAGAATCCTATTATATTAATTATTTTAATATCTTTGTAAGTTTTGACAAGTGTCGTTTTACCAATTTCATTCTTAAAAGTATTTTCTTCTTGGGGTGGTGCCTGTGGCTCAGTGAGTAGGGCGCCGGCCCCATATACTGAGGGTGGCAGGTTCAAACCAGGCCCCGGCCAGACTGCCACAAAAAATTGCAGGGTGTTGTGGTGGGCACCTATAGTCCCAGCTACTTGGGAGGCTGAGGCAAGAGAATCACCTAAGCCCAGGAGTTGGAGGTTGCTGTGAACTGTGATGCCACAGTACTCTATGGAGGGTGATAAAGTGAGACTCTGTCTCTAAAAATATATATATATATATATTTTTTCTTCTTGTTATGGGTAATACTTTCTTGCATTTTAGAATGCCTGATACTGTTTTGATTGTATGCCAGATATTTTAAATTTTATTTTGTATAATGCTTGATATTTTTAGATTTCTACAAATAATCTTGATCTTTATTCTTGGACACAATTAAGTTTCTTAGACACAGTTTGATCCTTTTAGGTCTTACTTTTAAAATTTTCTAGGCAGGTTTAGAGAATCGGTTAGGCTAAAGCTAATTACTTTCCATGACTGAGGCAAGAGGCTTTTAAGTACATAACTGGCTTCCCTGCAGATTACGTTTTTTAGTCTGGCTGGTGGCAACAAGCACTATTATTGTCCCCGTGTGTCGGATACATTCCCTCTAATCTTTTTGAGTGGGTCTTTCTGGCCTTAGGTAGCATGTTCTCATGCATGCTACATGCTGATTAGACCTCTGCTGAGTTCTATAGAGGAACCGTCTGCAGCTGTGTAGAATTCTCTCTCTGTGGGGCTCTCTCCTCTCTGTTCATGTTCCATGATCTCCAGCTGCCTTGGTCTCTCTAGCCTCACATATCTCACCTCTCAACTTGCGGAGTTTGCCAGGCTCTGACCGGGTTCCTTCTCTTAGCTCACTGCTTGGAATCCCTCTCAAGACTGTAAGTTAGGGCAGTCATATTTCTGTCTTTCGTCTCTATCTTGGCTAGATGTCTTGATGCTTAAATTGACTCAGAGATTTTCCTGGGCTGCTAGCAGTTGTAATGAGGTAGGAGAGACTAGTGGTGGTGGCGTAAGAAAACACAGAAGTGAGACAAACCATAGGAACAACTAGAGCAGCGGTTCTCAACATGTGGGTCATGATTCCTTTGGACTGTATTAAAGGGTGGCAGCATTAGGAAGGTTGAGAACCACTGACCTAGAGGGATGTGTCATCAACTTTCTGCTTTCCTCTGATTCGTCCGTCTGTTGATTCACGTAGTGGCCTCGCATGGTCACCTAAATTAGTTGTATGATTTCCATACATTCTTTCAATGAATAGTTATTGAAAATGCCTATTTTAGGTATCACAAATATCAGAACCTCAATATAAAGAATATTCTTGCCCTCCTTTAAGTTGGAGAGAAAGATGAAATTTCACAGTGTGATTGATGGTCTAAAGGACAAATAGAGAGGGTACAATAGAAGATAATGTGACGGAGGGGAGATGAAATCATGGCGTACAGCAAAGGTGCTGAGGTGTGAAAGAAATGGGCAGTTTTCTGGAACTGATGGAATTTCTCTTACTTGAAGAAAGGGGCTAACCATTTCAAATGGTTTTCTCCAGGTTAAATAGCTTACAGGTGGCGTGATAGTCGGACTCAAATTCAGTTTTTCTCGCTTTAAGTTAGCTTATTACTAGTATTGCTTTACTGATCTAATCGGTTATTCAGGAATCTGGTCTGTACAGAACAGAATGATTACAGTTATTTATTCTAGAAAGCTTGGCCATATGAGAATTTCACCTCCTTAGTTTATCATCGCCTTGTCTGTGATGGAACTTTAAAATTGCGTTTCAGTTGGGTTTTGTTTAAACAAGGATTGTCTTTAATTGGACATCATTACAGGCGTTGTGGTGGGAATGCAGTGATGAAACAAATTGCCTTAATCCTAAAGAGCCTCAGGCATACCAGTAACCCATGTATGAGATGAGTGTTAGTGGAGTCGAAGAGAGAAATAGTTCTATTTAGAAAATACTGGATATGTGTTCATTGTGTATAGAAGGTGTGGGGCTAGGCACGGGGGCCTCCAGAATGAATGAGGCATGATCCTCCTCTGGAACAGTTCATAGGATGGTGGAAAAAATAGATTTACAGATATAACTTGTTCATGTAATACTTTCGGTGGTTTATACATTAGACACACTGGAAGGAAGACATATTAGAACAGAGGGGGGACACTTATTCCTGCTTTGGATTTAAAGAGATGGATTCATCAGGGCATCGGGCTGCAAACAGGAAAGGGCTCCCTGTGAGGATGTTAGTTTGTTCTGTAATCACTGGGAGAGGTGGAGAAACAGATGAAGGCTAAGATGCTAAGAACAATGTTCAAGAATTAGCCTATTGGCGCTGCCGGGCTCCCCTCTGGTTGCTGCATCCTTGGCTGGTGTAAAAATGGCTACAAATTTCCTAGTCCATGAGAAGATCTGGACTAGAGGTTTGACAAGTTCGTGTGATAATGCAGAAAGAAATTCTATGAGCAGATGAACCGGTCTCTTCGTAGGAGAATGGCACTGGCGTGATCCTCTGAGACATTGTAAGAGCCAGAGAGATCATCCAGAGATCCCTGGCCGAAGCTCAGGCCCTGGGGACCACAGAGAGCTCATCCCTGATGGATCGCCAGCCTGGAAGTGGAGACCCCCAGGCTGCGAGGCGCGGTGCGGGACCAGCCGCAGACACTCTCAGGCTGCAGGCCCGGTGAGCGTGCGGGAGAAGCGTTCACCCAGCCACCGGGCCAGCGTCCCGCAGATCCAGCAGGAGTCTCCCATGCAACAACCTGCTAGAGGAAGAGGTCGCCAAGTTCGAGGACCATATGCAGAGAGTGGACATCGCAGCTTTCAACAAGAGCTGATGCCTCATGAGCGCGTGCTTGCGTGTGGCCCGGCCGTGAATAAAGACTGCACCTCCCCGCCCCCCGAAAAGTTACCCTAGTGAGGAAACCACCAGCCATGTAACTGTCACTACCAACATGTAAAGGCCATTAATTGGATTCTATTGCAGCCGGTACCGTTGCCAGCAACATGCACTTCAGCATTAAGAAGTCCACCTGTCAATCATTCCTCCTTCCCCAGCTGCCATCTACAATTTATAGCAAAAACACAAGCTCCCCACAGAGCCTGTTTCTGCACATAGTTCAGGCCTTTTTCAGATGTGAATGTTACACTGTATCAATGAAAGGGTAAGTCCATTTAGGGTGATTCCTTGGGCAGTGGTTTTCAGCCCTGAACTTACACTGTGCTTTCCCAGGTATTCTTTAAAAACATTTGTGTCTGCTTCATTCTAGAGATACTGATCTAATTCGTCCAGGGTACAAATCTGAGATGCAGATGTTTAAATGCTCTCAAGTGATTCTAATTTATAGCCCTTAGATTGTAAATCAAGATGTGCTGGATATTTTTGAGTCAACTTGTCTGGATCATGGAGTGCCTGAGTATTTGGTACAGCCTTGTTCTGGGTGTGTCTGGGAGGGAGTTTGGGGTGAGATTAACACAGGAATGGGTAGACCTAGTAAAGCAAATCGCCCTTCCTAACCTGGATGGGCCTCTATCAATTAGGTAAAGGTCTGAGTGCAACACGAAGGTCGGCCTTCTCTTGAATAAGAAGAAACTCCTCCTGCCTGATGGCTTCAGCTGGGACATTAGCCTGTTCCTGACTTTGACCTGGAACTGAAACATTGGCTCTTCTTGGGTCTGGAGAATGCTGATTTTCAGACTAGAAGTTACACCATCAGCTCTCCTGGGTCCACAGCTTGCAGGTCTTAAGGCTTCTCAGCTGCCATAATTGGATGAGTTGATCCTTAAAATAAATATCTGTATCTGTGTCCTGTTGTTTCTATTTCTTTAGAGAACCCTGACTTATACACAAGGATTTAGGATCTAGCTTCTTGCCAGCTCCAAAACTGAAACAGTGCTCTGAGTAGATTTTAGGTTTCCAAAATAACGAGGGGTCTTTCCCCTCCTCTTCCCCTTTCAGTGCCCTGGTCCCGAATGTGGGGGAAGGCATGGGAGAATGTGGAGTGATGGGAGAGAGGGTCAGCTCAATCTCCATTGTTGGTGAGATGAGCAACCAAAGTCTTGGGATAGATTTCTGTCGGTGCAGGAAGTGTTGGAGGCTATGAATGTCTCCCGTAATGAAAACATCCCTCACATCAGCTTGTATGTGGCACACGATCGCTGGCCTTAGGATGCAAGGGAGCTCGTTGGAAAACGTTGAGATGGAGCAAGTTAATTCTTCAGAAGCATGCCCTTCAGCGAGGCCCTGTGGTCTGTGAGAGGCTGTACTGATGGGCAGACATATGCTGAAAGATCAGAAGAATCCTCAAGATTAAAACAAAGGTATCTCAGCAAAGAAGGAACGGGAAATCGGAAGAGCATAAATAATGTAAAATGAAATCCGTCCCTGGCAATGCGATGCTTTGCAATGTGTGGAGAGAGCCAGAGACAAAATCCACATCATCGGCACAT
Organism: Perodicticus potto; assembly: GCA_963574655.1. NCBI lineage: Eukaryota > Metazoa > Chordata > Mammalia > Primates > Lorisidae > Perodicticus > Perodicticus potto. The sequence goes on along the minus strand of CAUYRH010095816.1, from coordinate 26,759 downwards.
GGCGGTTCCCCAGTCGCTGTTGGGAGCGAGGTGAGCTGGGCTGTGGAAATTAGCCCCGCTCGCTCCCGCCTGCTGCTGGCACGCCTGTTGACCTGTGCGCAGCACGTCTTTTATTCTCACAAGGGGAGTGATCTCGTAGAGTTTGTCAACGACAGTGTGCACAAACCGTTTGTCATCTTCCAACGAGAAGGTTTGCATTATTTAAATGGAAAAATGTAAATGACTTCCTTTGTTTTTTTACAGATGATTGAACAGTCGCAGTGTTGGAAAGGTTTTGGTTGTTGGGCTTCATTTCGTGTGCTGAAAATGCACACATGCACACACGCCCGCGAGAGCTCTTTCTATGATAATTAACTGCTTATTTGTGGATACAGGAGAGGTACATGGGAACAAGGACATTATTAAAAACCAGCCATTGCATATTTTGGAGGCCAAACCTGCGAAAAATCAAAACGTTGTCTCAGCAGGCTATGTGACAGAGGATACTGGATGAATTCAAGTTTTCCAGTCTGGGGTTCAGAATCCAAACAGTGTGAAGAAGTTCTCTGAAGTTCATGGGAGCCCAGAGAATTTGGGTTTCTATACTCAGAGCAGTTTGTGGAAAATCCTTCCCCAGCTATCAAGGAAAGTATTTTTTTATATTCAGAAAATATTCCTAGTTATTCGTCGTGACTACACTACTGCCTATGATCATTTAACTGCCTAAGATCCTTTTATATTTTTCCTTTAAATGTTTGGTTTTTAGCAGGTATGCTTATGTGTTAGATTAGAAACTCAGGGGCAAGTGTGTTTATTTTGAAAAGTTCTGTTGAATTAGTTTTGCATTTATTTGAATAATTTCTGTGATGATTTTTATAATTAGGCACTCTCATTATGATTATTTTAGAGACAGGGTCTTTCTCTGTCCCCCAGGCTGGAGTGCAGCGCCTTAATCATAGCTCATTGCAACCCCAAATTGCTGGGCTCAAACAATCCTCCTGCTTCGGCTTCCTGAGTAGCTAGGACTACAGGTGCAGGCCACCACTTCTGATTAATTATTATTTAAAAAAAATTTTTTGAGATGAGTTTTACTATGTTGCTCAGGTTGAACTCCTGGCCTCCAGTGATCCTCCTGCCTCAGCCTCCCAAAGTGCTGAGATTATAGGCTTAATTTTGCTGCTAAGATATACCTTTGACATTAAAAAAAACTGCTGTATAAAACATTTAGCAATCATTAGGCCTCCATCTGGGATACACAGTGAGTCATGAATAGCTGCTTTGTTGACTAGAAAGTTAACTCACTGGGACATGGGACTCCTTGCTTCTGAACAGGATGTCTGTGGAAGGAACACAAGATCAAAAACACTGGCGCTTACTAGATGCAGGGGAAATTACTCACACACATTTCCAAAGAAAATTTATGCCTCTTCTTTTTCATTTAGGCTTTAGGTTATTGAATCATATCTGCTAAGTCACATATGCTAAAACATGAAGCCATGTCCCACTTGCCCAGGAGATGTAAGTGGAATCTGCTGTTACCCCAGGATAGCTTAGTTACCATCGACTGGGTGCCTTGAGCAGTAAATGTTCATTGCGCAGTTCTGGAGGCTGAAAGCCTGGGATCCAGGTGCTGGCAGATCAGGTGTCTGGTGAGGGCCACCTCCTGGTTTACAGGTGACGATCATATTCTAGCAACCTCACATGGTGGGCAGCAGAGAAGGTAAGCAAGTTTTCTCCTAGTTCTTCTCATAAGGGCGCTAATCCCATCCCTCATGACCCAAGTACCTCCCCAGGGCCACAGCTTCCAAGACCATCACATTGGGATTAGGGGTTCTACATATGATTTGGGCAGCTGGGAGGGACACAGACATTCCATCCAGAGCAACCACGTTCTCCGTTTGGCTTCTCTCTTCATACAATTCATTATCTGTTCAGGTTAAGGATGTCAGATTATGCATACACGTTATCTTTTCTCTTTTCCCAGTCCCCAGGAGATGTTAGTAAAGTGACAGAAAGGGAGTGGGCCCCCCAGGGCAAACTGCACTAAGAGTGTCTGAGTATGAACCGATTGCAGAAGTTGTCCAGCTGATGGAAAACAGATGGGAGGGTGCAAGTGGTAGAACAAAGTCAAAGTCAAGGTCACTGCAGCATGGAGTGGTGTGATGAGATGAGCTTTGGAGGATCCCAACTGGTCCCACCCCACCAGAGATGCCAGATTCAGAGAGAGCAGCTGCAGGGCTAGGGAGCATTGGAAACCATTCTCTTTCCTCCTTCCCTGCAACTTCTCACCAACCAGGCAGCTCTCCTGGTCTGGAGGAGAAGCTGAAAGTTGCTAAAGAGAAGACCCACATGTTTGTATCAGGAAGTCCTTTGTGCAGGGGACTCCTAGGCCCCGATCTTCTTACCCTATAATGAATTCCAGCAACCAGCAAACCCAGAGCTACCAATCTTTTAATATTTCTTTAAAATTAATAGAAAGAACAATGAGTAATAAAACGGCCAGCAGAACAACCACAAACCAACTTCGTGGTTTATTAAATTGTAAACATTTTGCTGTATTGGCTTAAGGTAGTCTTTGAGTAGATATACATTAGGAACATAATTGATCCTTCTAATCTCATTCTTCTTTCCTCCTTCCCTAGAGGTAACCAGTCTCCTAAGTTTATTGTTAATCATTGCCATGCATCTTTTTATGTTGTTATTATATGTGAATCTATTGAAAGCAATAAAATATTATTTTGCATGTTTTTTACATTTTCTACAAATAGTATTGTACTGCCATGATCCTGCTATTTGCTATTTTCATTTAGCATTTTAAAAATTGATCCATTTTGATACAAGTAGATATAACTGATATTTGGTCCATGTTACATATATTATAAATTATTCATTTTTCTCTTTCCAATCTTCTTTTTTTTTTGAAGACAGAGTCTCACTCTTGCCCTGGGTAGAATGCTATGGCATCATAGCTCACAGCTATCTCAAAATCTCGGGTTTGAGCAATCCTCTTGCCTCAGCCTCCTGAACAGCTGGGAAGACAGGTGCCCACCACAATGCCCCAGCTAGTTTTTCTACTTTTTTTTTTTTTTTAGTAGAGACAGGGTCTCACTCTTGCTCAGGCTGGTCTCAAACTTCTGAGTTCAAGCAATCCACCTGCCTCGGCTTCCCAGAGTTCTAAGATTACAGGTATGAGGCACCGCCCTTATCTCCCAATTTTTAAATGCTGTATTATAGCCAGTGTTGCAGTAAATATTCCAGTACAGATTTCCTTGTGCAAATGTAAAAGCATTTATTTAGAACAACATCCAGAGGAGAACCGTTAGTTCCAGCTTTTGCATATCTTCAATTCTTCTAAATAGGGCCCCGCTGATTGGATTACTTTTTTACCCTTGACCATCAGATGTGAGTGAAATAGTATTTCATTGTTGTTTTAATTTGCTTTTCCCTTATTTTTAGTGAGATTGAGCATCTTCTTTTCTTCCATTCAAGTTTCTTCTGTAAGTTGTTCATGCCTTTTGCAAATTTATCTATTTTCCTTATCAGTTTTAGGATAAAATTTTTATTATTAAAATTACTTTAATAAATATAGAATAAATAAAAATATATATGTAAAGAACAATGCGTAAACATTCTAAAAAGATACTTTTCACTAATACTTTCTTGCATGCGTGTATATCTTGTTGAATTTTATTGAATGATTTTTATGAATTCTTTGAGATAAACATTTTTCCTTTAAATTTTTAATTTTTTTTTAACATGAAATTATCTTACATTCCTGGGATAAATTCAAATTTGTTTTGCTACCTTTTTAAAATATTGCTAGAGTATTTTGTTAGCATTTTGTCTAGAATTTTTGTACTTGTGTTTATAAATGAGTTTGATCTCAGTTTTTTGTTTTCTTGTATGATGTTTATAGTGTCACGGATATATCAGCCTCATAAAATCAGTATGGCAAGTGGAGAGGCAGCGGTTAAAGTAGCTGTGCTGTTGGGGGACTCCATCCTTGTAAATATTGGTAAACATGCTAATCCCTGGATGTCCTAGTGAACAGACTGATGATAGCTTTCGGGGGGAGAATCTATACTTTCATAATGTTCATAGCAAGATGTTTCTGATTTAAGATCATTAAGGGTGAGTAAACTTAGAATCTAGGGATTTGTGAAGGGTAGAGAATGCACATAAAGTATAGAATTACCTGGGATATAAGCGGATATAAATGGAGGTGTTTCACGACCTCCATGCTCCCAGCTGTGGGAGGTAAGAAAGTGTAGATATCATTAGATATCATAATTGCTCTGAGTAAGAGAAGTGGGTCGAGGCCCTGAGGAACGATGGATTTAGGAGGTCCATGACCTTGCCCTGTATCTTGCATGCCTTCAGATTGTTGATGTCTTTGAAATTATAAGAAAGACTGATACCAAGTAAGACTTTTGTCTATTCTCTTGTATGACTTGTATAAGAAATTGTTCGTTCCCTAGATAGGTGTGAAGTTTAACTGTAAAAAGCCTTGTGTTTTTTAATGTTTAACATTGAATTTCTTTAATGGTTCTTGGATTATTGAGATTTTTAAAAATCTTTTTGAGAACCAGAGGATTTATGGGAATCTACAATTTCATTAAAATGTAAAAAGTTTTAAAATGAATTTGCAGAAAGTTTTAAAATGTTCTCCTTTTGATTTTGTCTTGTGAGTATTTGATGCTCATTTCTGTTGGAAATGTTGTTAATTTCTGTCCATCCTGGGTTTTTTTTTTCTCTGTCAGTATTGTGAGTTTTTAAAAATAAACTTTATGTTTTTTAAGAATCAGAGTCTAATTATTTTAATGATCTAGCTTTGTTTTCTATTTTATTATAATACATTCTTATCTTTAATATTTGTTCTACTTTCTCTAGGTATATTCTTTTTTTTCTTTGTTTTACTGGCTTCTTGAAGTCGAGGCTGTCTTATTTTTTTAATAGCTGCACTTGGTGCTGTAAAGTTTTTTTTTTTAATTTCAGGGTAATTTAAGTGTACAAATAATTAGGTTACATTGTTTGTGTTTGTTAGGTAAAGTTCAAGTTGTAGGTAAGCCCTTGACCCAAGAAGTGTACCATATACCCTACATTGTGCCTGTTAGGTGAGAGCTTACCAACTCCCTTCCTTCCTAGTATTGAGTACATTGGATACTCACTTTTCCATTCTTATGATACTTTACTTAGGAGGAAAGTAAAGTATCAAAAGGATGTTCTCTAAATCCTTTCAAGTAAATACAAAAGATGTAAAGTTTCCATCTTTCTTTATGGCTGGATAGTATCCCATGGTATACATATACCCTAGTTTGTTTATCCATTTGTGAATTAATGGGCACTTGGGTTATTTCCATATCTTGATTATTGTGAATTGAGCTGTGATAAACATTCTGGTGCAAATGTCCTTATGGTAAAATGATTTTTTTTTTCTTCTGGGTAGATACCTAGAAATGGGATTTGGGGATCAAATGGCAAATCAACTTTTAGATCTTTGAGGATTGTCCATATTTCTTTTCAAAAAGGCTATATTAATTTGCAGTCCCATCAACAGTACATACGTGTTCCCTTCTCCGCATACCCAGGCCAGCATCTGCAGCTTTAGAACCTTGTGATTTGAGCTATTCTCACTAGGGGTAGGTGATGTCTCAAGGTGGTTTTGATTTGCATTTCTCTGATGATTAGCAACAATGAGCATTTTTTCACGTGTTTGTTGGCCATTCATCTGTTTCCATGGAAGAAGGTTCTGTTTATGTCTCTTGCTCATTGCTAAATGGGATTGTTTGCTCTTTTCTTGTTGATTAACTTGAGTTCTCTGAATGTGCTGGTTATTAGGCCTTGGTAAGATTTGTAACATGCAAATATCTTCTTCCATTCTGCAGGTTGTCTATTTGATTTAATTGTTGTGTCCCTAGCTGTGCAGAAACTTTTTAGCTTGATCAGGTCTCACTATTTATTTTTGTTGTTGCTCCAATTGTCAATGGGATCTTCTTCATAAAATCTTTCCCCAGGCCAATATCATCAAGAGTTTTCCCTAAAGTTTCTTCTAGATTTTTTATAGTTTTGTGTCTTAAATATTTTATCTACCACAAGTCACTTTTTGTAAGAGGTGAGAAATGTGGATCCAATTTTAGTCTTTTACATGTGCCTAACCACATCTCCCAGTTAGTGCTATAAATTTAATCACAACGCATCATTTGGGCTGAATTCCACAAATTTTGCTATGTAGTGTTTCACTATCATTCACTGCTAAATATTTGACAGTTTCTACTGGGAGTTCCTCTTCAAGAATGACTCCTTTCTAAATGTACTTTTATTTACTTTTTATTTATTTATTTTTTTTACAGAGTCTTACTCTGTTGCCCTCGGTAGAGTGCCCTGGCATTGTAACTCAGAGCAACCTCAAACTCTTGGGCTCAGGAGAACCTCTTGCTCCACCTTCCTGAGTAGGTGGGTCTACAGGCTACAGTGCCTGGCTATTTTTAGAAATGGGGCCTCGCTCTTACTCAGTCTGATCTTGAGCTCCTGAGCTGAAGCAGTACAACTGCCTTGGACTAAATGTACTTTCAACTTTCCCCTTTTTTGTGTTGATTATGTACATCTATCTTTTTATTTTTATTTCTAAATTTATTTTATCTTCTAGTCTCATAGTATAAGCTATTTAAAATTTTTGAGACTTTATTTATGAACTGGTGCACGGAAATGTTGTAATATCCTCTGCATTCTTAAAAAATAATATGTTCTCTATTATATCAAGCTTTTCCTTACTGAAATCTTTCATGTCCTTTGTTATGTTTCTTTTTTTTTTGCAGTTTTTGGCCAGGGCTGGGTTTGAACCCACCACCTTTGGCATATGGGGCTGGCACCCTACTCCTTTGAGCCACAGGTGCCACCCTAAATTTCTTAATGTATCCATTTCAGATATTGTTAGGGTCTAAATGTTTATGTCCCTCCCCACATTCATATGTTAAAATCCTAACCTCCAATGCAATGGTATGGGGGTTGGAACCTTTGGAAGGTGATGAGGTGATCAGGTTAGAGACTTTGTGAATGGGATTAGTGCTCTTACAAGAAGTGCTGAGATGCCTGTAATCCTAGCACTCTGGGAGGCTGAAGCTGGTAGATTGCTTGAGCTCATGAGTTGGAGACCAGCCTGAGAAACAGTGAGACCGTGTCTCTAAAACTGGCCAGGCATTGTGGTGGGCACATGTAGTCTCAGTTATTTGGGAAGCTGAGGCAAGAGGATCGCTTGAGCACAGGAGTTTGAGGTTGCTGTGAGTTATGATGCATGGCATTCTACCCAAGATGGCAAAGTGAGACTCTGTCTCAAAAAAAAAAAAAAAATGCTGTTCTCTGCTACATGAGGATATAACAAGGAGACAGACATCTGAAAACCAAGAAGTCTGCCATCACCAGGCATTAGGTCTGCAGGAACATTGATCATGGACTTCTTAGACTCCAGAACTGTAAAAAACAAAGGTTTGCATTTAAGCCACCCAATTTGTGGTAATTTATTATAGCACCAGCCAGTCAGTTAGATAGATAGATAAGGTTATAATCTCCCATTGTGACTATGGATTCTATAGATTCGTCACTTCATTGTTCCTCTGTTGTTTTTGCTTTATGTATTTATTATGTATGTATTATGTTAGTAGGTGTATACATTTATAACTTTAGGATTCACATATCCTCCGGTGGGGTTTTTCTTGTATTATTACATAGTGTGTTATTATTCTTGACATTTTTTTCCTTAAATTCTAATTTGCTTGACGTTAATATTGCTACAATCGCTCTCTATTCTTGTATGTATTTGTGTGCTACAGCAACCCAGGTGAACACAATGATTATCTGGAAATCCCAAGCATTGCTTCTAGATAGGTAGATAAAAAGTGGTAAGCAGTGCTTAAACACTAACGATTCCTAGGTTCAAGTGAATTAATTGTCATTGATATGGACGCGTAAAAGGGTTTATTCTTAGTCTAGATTTGCAATGTGGGATTAGAGGTGAGACCATTGCTGATGGAGAGAATTAGCCAATATAATCTCTCAAAATTTCCACACACCTATGTCCTGGGCTTTGCTAAACTATCTAGCAGCCGGTGTGTCCACAGCAAGGCATGGTAGAAGCCATTCTAGAAACAGACATTCCAGGAGACATGTCTGGCCCTTTTGCACAAATGCAACAGTATTTTTAGGTCTTTTATCTTTAATTATTTGCTATTGAGTATTGTTTACCCAGCAACACTCAAGCAAGTAATTTTTCCAGGTTTGATCCATCCCCTAAGCCTGGGGACAGTTTGGGACTGTTACGTGCCATCCTAAATCTTGATCTACAGATTTCAGTGGTACTGGTTGTCAGCTTTTTCGGTATAGGAAATGCATACCACAATCTTTTAAGAAAATTCTACCTAAAATTTTTGCATCTCATCAGTAGGGGCTTCTTACTAAAGGTGCCAGAAAAAAAATCTCTTTATAACGTTTGGTTTTATTTTGCTTTTGAACTTAGAATGTGGAAGTCAAGTTGAGGACTAGAGTTAAGTTCCTACTATATTTTTGATGTTTTCTCTATTTTTCTACTTTATTGGAATTGGACCTTCCTTTTTATTATCATAATTATTATAAAGGAATCAGAAGTGAAAGAAAAGCCAAGTGATTCTTTCCCTGGTAGAAATTGTGCTGCCAAGATTGCTTCTGGGCTTTTCTTTATTTCTGTATATCTCTCTGATTTTCCTATTGTATACAGTTGATTAATGTAGTTGACTGTTAATCAATATTAGCATTCAGGGTAGTAGAGATATTACTGAATTATAAATGATCTTGAAAGATACCTTCCAAGAAGCAATCACTTTTAGGGCTGTGTTTGTTATCACAATGTTGACAACTTTGATATCAGGATTTTAATATCCGGCAGGATAATGAAATTTCTACCCAACACAGATTTTCTCTGTCTTTGTGCTCTAATAACTGAATATTGCTTCAGATTGGTGAATAGTGATATTTTCTTGGTCTCTTTTCATAGAAAGATTCTTAAAAGGGTTTCATTTTCAAACTTCAGGATTTCATAGACATGGGGACAGGGTAACAAAGGAGAGATGCTTATCAGAGAAGGAAAAATTGTGTTCGGTTAGCCTTCTCCTGAGTCTTCTGCCCCAGGTAAAGGTGCTGTAGGTTATGTTGAAGCTGTTGGTCTCTCATCAACATTTGACAGGAATAATGACAAGGATCGAGGGAAAGAAAGTGCCTTTGTAGAGGTGAAGGCTGGAGAAAGGCTCACACAGAGCATTGCTGATAAGATTGTTTCATGGGCACAAAAAGTCTGAGTATCACAGAATCTCAAATATATATAAACCACAGCAATTGCTAGGGCAAGGTGGGGGGCACTGGCATACCCTCCTTTCATCTCATTCCCACCCTATAATGGAACAATTCCCTATGGCTCAGTGTATTTGAAAAAATTCATTTTCTTTATTTCTTTTTTTTTGTGTGTGAATTAAAATAAAAAGAAGCCCACTTTTATAGCCCTTGTTATTGGTGACAAGGACAACCCATTCTTATATTCTGAAAGTTATGATCTTGGGATGCCAGTCAGATAATTTCCAGTGTAGTTTGTTGTAAGTTATTCATGGTATTAGTTAAGCATTGGCCGAATGTCAGCCATGTTCAGAGCCCCAAACTCACATCTGCTCACATCTGCTGACAGTTGGATTTCATCCTATGCTGACACTCACCTGTGTGCTTGCATTTGGTTTCCTGAATCCCCTGGTAACCTCTGCGAGTCAGAGACCAAATTATCTCTTCGCTTAAGTTCCCATTGCAATGCCCATAAGGACAATTGATTAATTTGATGGAAAAAAAAATCAAAACAAGGTGGAAACAGTTCATGAGTGTCATAGAAACTCGGGAGTGTCTTAAGAGGCAGCATAATTAAAACAGCCCACTTCCTGCCTCTAAACCAGTGCTTTTCAACTGGTGTGCCCTGAGAGGATCTTAGGTGTGCTGCAAAAAGTTTTAAAGATCATTAATTCAATTATTTTTGAAAGAGGTTCAGAGCACAGTAAGTAGATTCTTTTTTTTTACCCTTTTTTTTTGATTAACGTAATTCCAATGTGCCATGGAAGTTTAACTATAGGTTTAAGTGTGCTGTGAGATTAATAAAAGGCTAAAAACCACTGATCTAAACAGAAAAGTAAAGAAGAGTGGGACAGCCTATACGGCTTCCGTGTGAACCTCTGAAAAGTCCTGCCAAATCCTCAGGGATTTAGGAAGTGGAAGGGCTGAAAAAGATTCATTCCCTGGAGAGCACCCTGGGTATAAAGGACTCATGAACTGAAGAGCCGACTGTGGGATCTGAAAAAATTAAAAGAAAATTTGCTGAAAAGATACCAGGCAGTTTAGGGACTATGAAAAAACATCTCAAATGATGTGAGCTATCAAAGAAAGAACCACCGCAGGGAAACAGAAATCAGACACAGTACGCTTCTCCATTAGCGAAGATTTTAACAGGTGAGAAAAATGTAGAATACGTGAAAAGAAAATCCTTCCAAATGAACACAGTGCTCCACATGGCCAGGGCCAAGGTCGGAGCTGAGGGTGTATTTTATAAAATCATTACTATTATGAGAAGCTGTAACAGGGAAGAGCTTTTTCTGAGGCTGGGAAAGAGCTTGAACTTGTTTCTTTTTTCCCCCCAAATGTGCAGTTGACCCTATACCCCCCGGGGATAAATAGTCTACTGTTAATTACTAGGACTCCCCAATTCTAGTTATCCTGGAATACCAGTCCTCATGCCGACTCTGTCTCTTTTGTCCCTGTGGGGGGAGCCAGTTTCTATATTACTGAGAAAGCGGAAAGAAATTGGGAGCATTCTAGATCTCATACCTGTCACGCATTATGCCACCTGATTTCTTTCCAGCTACAATGGAAATTCCACTGGTAATGGAAAACTAGACTGAGCAAGCAATTCGGGTTTCTATCTGAGGATCCACGTACAGTTACCTGTTTTTGCGAAGTAGTTTAGTGGGGCTTACAATTAACCCCAACGATGAAGCATTTAGAAGAATGTCTGTTTTGTGTGGTTAATGTTAATTGAATTAATTGGCATAACTTCCTTTTTGGCCTCATATTCTTGAACTGACTTAATAATGTGAAATGAATTTTGACCTTTCAGAACTTGTGTTACTATCACTGTCTTCCATGACTTGTCCCATTAGATGAGCTTCTGGTTTTCTCTGGTCACTTACCTCTTGTTTCCATCCCTTTTGCTTTCACCTGCAGTAGACTGTGAAGTCCAAGGTAGTGTATGGTTCTCTGTGGATCATGCCTTGTTGGATTTCTCTTGCCAATTAGGGACCATAAACTTAAATAGAATAGAATAGAATCAAAGTGAAAGACTAGAAGAAACCATAGAACAAAGATGATTGTTCCAAGTCTGTATTCTCTCAAGAAAGCCCCCCTTCCTTACTTCTCCTCCGTGGAGGAACATGGGGCAAAGTTCAAATGTACTTCACCTGTAAATTTTCTTTACCAGAATTTTTATTGTAAAACCCAGGGTGGATTTGTATGCTATTCATAGGTTTTCTCTATCTGAAATATTAAAGTTTTATATCCAGATACTAAGTCCAGGCCTGCATTTGAAATCTATAAATTCAGTAAGTTGAATTTTGAGATTAGGAATCAAAACCCACATAAAAACCCAGGTTATTTACTTGATGGCATTGCTGGCCTGCATCCGTCTTCCCTGGGAAACACGAGTGTCCTAATCAATACTAACAGCTTTTACAGAGTTTCTGACTTTAATATAGTCTTCTGTGGAAAGTAAGGCTGTTTTTATAAGTACCAATTTCAAAATGTTCTCAATATAACTGGTATTATTTTGTTTGTTCTTTCTCATTTTGTAATACATGGTTCATTTTTTTTTTTTGGTGCAATAAAGGAAAGGAATATAAAATGGTACATAACTTGGAGTACTGTTCAACTGAAGTACTCGCTTCTTACCATTTTGAGATTTCTTAGCCCCAGCCCGTGAAAGTGCTACTTAAGAAAAGAGACATTATAGGAAATTGCAGGAAAAGGTCCAAGTTATAATTTTTTTTTAAAAAAAATGCATAATAGCTTAAAAACCTAGAGCTCAATAGCAGAAACCAGCAACTTGGGAGTTTGTGATTATTGTAAAATAATTGCCAAGGCTTAAAGATGTCTGAAGATGAAGTGGAGAAACATTCAGGGCCTCTTCCCATTGATGTTAGGATCCTGCTCTCCCAGCTCATGCAGGGGACCCTCTAGCTACTTCTTAACTAGAAATTCATTTCCTCATGAAGCTGGACATTTTGTTACTGGAAAGGAATTGCTCTTTGATTGACGAAAAATGTGTTTTTTGCAACTTACATATTCTGCCTTTAATTTCATTATCCTCAGTAGCATAAATTGTCTTTCATTTTCCCATCCAGGACTTCAAATAAGTTTACTTCCTCTTCAGTAGATATCCTGAGTTACTCAAGGCAGTGGCTTTCCAATTTTTTCTTTTTTGCTACAAGATCTCACTCTGTCAACTGGACTGGTGTGCAGTGGCATCGTCATCATAGCTCACTGCAACCTCAGACTCCTGGGCTTAAGGACTTCTGTCTCAGCCTTCTGAGTAGCTGGGAATATAGGCGCACCCCACCATGCCCAGCCAATATTTTTATTTTTTGTAGGGATGGGGTCTCAAACTCCTGGGCTAAAACAATCCTCCCACCAAGGTCTCCTCAAGTGCTAGGAGTATGGGTGTGAGCTACTGCTCCCAGCCTCCAGTTGTTTTTAACTCAGACATCCCAACCCTCAACGCACACATGCTGTAGCTTACATAAATGTTTTAGGAAACAGTACTCATACTTACGACAGCCATATTTTTCTGGTGTTTTCAATTCTCTTCTGTTTCATTAAGAAAGTTTTCTGAGCAAAACTGTCAACTTAGTCACAACCCACTGCTGATTGCTCAGAAAGTTTTCTGAGCAAACTCATCAACTTAGTCCCAGGACTGGGACACAACTATAGCTGGAATTGAGAAATGGAGCCCTAAGATTTTCTGACCTTAAAGGTGAATTCTGGAACATATTTTTAGTGTGCGTTTGGCCTAGCAGAAGGGAGATGAGTTGAGTTACATTTGACTGGTATCTTCTAAGCCTTTGTAGGCACATGGCTGGTAGCGGTGGTGGAGGTGGTGGGGGTTTAAGCAGGTGCTACCCAGAAACTAAGGTAGTAGTTTGATTCCTAGAAAGCCACAGTGTAAGAACTGGCACATCTCCCCATGGACATCACGTCCACGTCTCTAATTTCAAGGATATAATCACCACCCTTGGGTTAAAAGGCAGAGCAGGGGTCAAGGATCAGAAGTATTCATAGGTTCAAGTTTAGGGGCTAGTTCTGATGTGTTCCTAAGGATGGTAGAAGGTCACAGTTGAAAGAATGGCTGATACTTCTGGTAGCTTCCTTATAGTAAGAGGAGATGTAATTGATGAGCCTCTCAGTGTTTTACTGCCACTTCGAACACCAGTGCACAAGTAATGAACTCTACACAGATTAGTGTAAGTTATAAATGCCAAGTAAGCACAAAATAAAGTGAAAGAGATGGAGAAAAAGACTACTGTGCTTTTTTTATAAAAAATAGAAGAGTTGCTTTCATTAGAAAGCTTTGAGGATGATGGCAAAGGTTATGCAAATGTTCGGAGAAACTTGCTCTTTTTCCCCAGAAGTTTGCTGAAAGGTCAACTCACAATTAGGGCAGATTGATAAGAGAAATGTTTATTTCCAAGTACCATGTGCATGGGAGGAATCACAAAAGTGATTACCCAATGTCTCAATGATGGTCAGATACCTTTAGAGAAGCCTTTTTAAAGGGGGTGGGGGGAGAGAATGTGGAGTACAGGTGCAATAACTGGTTGTTAGGGAGGATGAATAGATGGGGGAAACAGATTGACTTGTAAATTACCTGTGAGACAGATACTGTGTTTTAAATAATTTGGGCTAAGTCTACTAGCCCTTAAAGCAGCGGTTCTCAACCTGTGGGTCGGGACCCACAGGAACTGTACTAAAGGGCCATGGCATTAGGAAGGTTGAGAACCACTGCTAAGGGGAGGAAAGGAAGTTAGTTGCCCCCCTTTGATATTTTGATCATGTCAGTCCAGTTTCATGTAGACAGAGGGTACGCCCCTTCCAAATGGTTTCTCATCTCCAAGGATCTTTTTTTTTTTTTCTTTTTTTGAGACAGAGCCTCAAGCTGTCACCCTGGATAGAGTGCTGTGGCATCACAGCTCACAGCAACCTCCAATTCCTGGGCTCAAGCGAGTCTCTTGCCTCCACCTCCCAAGTAGCTGGGACCACAGGCGCTCGCCACAGCCCCCGGCCATTTTTTTTGGTTGCAGCCGTCATTGTTGTTTGGTGGGCCCGGGCTGGATTCGAATCCGCCAGCTCAAGTGTACGTGGCTGGCGCCTTAGCCCGTTGAGCCACAGGCGCCAAGCCGTCTCCAAGGATCTTTAATTCAAAGTATTCTTTATACCAAGTAGTCATATTTTGGGGCAAAACTTAATCAGCTTCTTCACAAAGAAAAGATGCATTTTACTCTTTCTCACACCAACAGTAATTATGTTTAGAATTCACAGTAAAAATTAAAACCCAGCTCTCTAGGAAGATTGCTACATGGCACTTGAATTGCGCAATATTTCAGTAAATTGTATGTGATGAATTATCAACTAAAAAAGAATGAGAGTGAAAAGTATTAAATTTGCTTTGAATTTGTTGTAAAGCCCAGAAATATTTCTGAATTTCTTGTGTTAGGCTAAAAATAGGACGAAAGGGATGATGACGTGTGACAGAAGAGATGTTAAGGGTTACTATCTACTGTACCCCTTTCAGGGGTGGGTAAGAACAGATCAAATCTGGAAGGAGGCAGGAAACAAGATCAACTTCAAGAAAAGAAACAGACTCTTCTCATGTGAGCAGCTGGCTCACTTTCCAAATTGCCTTAGGTTTATCATTTAGTCCTCCTATAGCCTTCGGGATTTTTGTTTTATTTTGTTTCTATTTGACCATTTTACTATTCTTAAAATAGCTCATCTAGTGGTAGTGGGAGGGTGATCCTAGTTTGCCTGGAATAATTCTGGTTTATATCAGTTGCTCCGGGGTCCCTTCCAGATTAGCATTTGTCTTAATTCTTTTGATCCTAATTAAAAAGAAATTAATGGTTGCATTAATATGTTTGTAATTATTATTATCATTAATCTTCCTATTCGTGTTTGCATTTAAAATAAGGCTGGAGGTTGGGTAGACCTTCATTTTATTCTTCTAGATTCTGTTGTGGTTTCATTCCATATTTTGTTTGAAGAAAAAAATTTGTAATGAACCATCCAAAGCCATGACGTAAGAAAAAAAAAAAAGAGCTATTTCATGAAAGAACAAATACTGAATTTTTATTTTCTCAGGAAAGTTACTGATGAGGATGTAACTTATATTTATGATCTAACTATGATTGATGATGGTGATGTCGGTAATCACAGGAAAATAAAAAACAAGTTTGCTAAAGAAGCATCATTATTTATTTAAAAATTAGTAGTTATTTTGACACTGTGCCCATAGATGACAAGTTGTCACATGCACTACAGAATCTATGTTTACATGTTGATCTGAGAAGCATAACTTTTCATGTAGATGAAATAGCCATTCTAAATTATTTTGTTCATGACTTTGGAGTAATGATCACCCTCTAGAGTGGGGGCTCTTCCTTAGGACTAGGACAAAACTGAAATAGACTTTCCCTAATAAAGAATAAAATTGAACTTGATGAGATTAAAAAGATCAATCAGTAATTAACTGTCTGCCAGAATAAAATTCAATATCACTTCAAGAAAGACAACATGATTCACTTTTTACCACATATCATTGACAAGGTTCAGTATGTGTTCAGAAATTACTAGAGAGTCAAGGAATAGGAAAATATGACTCATAATCAAAAGAAAAGTAAAAAAGACTATGAAAACAGACCCTGAGATGGCCTAGATATTATAATCAGCATATAAACATTTAAAAATGCTATTGCAAATATACGTAAGGCTTTAAAGGAAAACATGGACATAATATAGGAACAGATAAGGAAGCTTTTTCCTTTTCGTAATTTCTTTTAAAAAACTAAACAAAATTAAGATTGTTTTGTGGGAAAGACAAATGAAATGATAAAATATGTAGCGATGTGCTGATAAATGTTTAATAACTGCCTCTTAGAACAGAAAAACCCTAATTTATAGCACTTGCCAAATTACACGATATGAATCCCGTTTCTTAAACTTAATTTTTATTAAATCATAACTGTATATATTTATGGGGTACAATGTGATAATTTGATATGTAATGTGGAATGCTTAAATCTAATTAACATAACCATCACCTCATGTACTTATTTTTGTGGTACGACATGTATATCTTCTTAGTTGTTTTGAAATATACCCATGCTTTATGTGTGTTAGGTGAGATCCTGCCAAATCCTCCTCCACTTGCCCTCTTCCCTCCCCTTCCTCCATCCTCTCCCTCTTTCTTTCTGTACTATCTTTGTATTTTACCATTCCTGTGAATGTGTAAGTGTTTATATATTGGTTTCATAATAGTATTGAGTACATTGGATACTTTTTTCCCCATTCTTGAGATACTGTTCTAAGAAGACTATGTTCCAGCTCTATCCAGGTAAACATAAAATACTCTTGCTTTTACCAATTTCAAGTTACCAATGTTATGTCAATCAGATTGCAAAATTCCTAGGAACTGAACAACCATGTCTTATGAGCCAGTGTAACTAATCACAGTGCAACACTAAAAATACATGACAAAACTAGCAAAGGAAGAGGGGCAAATAGGCTGACAGTATAACAGATTAAGATGCTTAATTTTACATTAAATGGTGCAATATTAACTTAAACAATATTTACATTAAATGGTGCAATATTAACTTAGGCTATGCTAATTATATGCATATATATCGTAATCCCAAGTGGAGCTATTAAAAATAAGATAAAGGTGTATAGCTAAACTATCAGTAGATGATTTCAGATGGATTACTAAAAGATACCTTAATCTAAAGCAAAACAGGATGGAGGGAGAGTATGTGACACATCCAAAATGCTAGCAATCTGGTAGACCTAAACCTAACTATATCGATTATCACATTAAATGAAAATCGACCAAACACTATATTTATTAGGTAGACATTGTCAGGCAAGGTGAAAAGCAAGATCAACTATATACTGTCTGTATGAAGTTTACTTTAAAGCCAAGGAGACATACCAGTTGAAAATAAAAGGATGGAAAAATATATACCCTACAAGAATAAGCTTAAGAAAATCAATGTGACTAAATTAATGTTAGATAAGATAGACTTCAGGAAAACATGCACCGTCAGAGATTCAGAGGGTTTCATTGCTTCATGACAATGAAAAGTTTAATTCATCAAGGAGACATTGTAATCCTCAATGTGCATGCTCTTAAAATTAGTTAGAAGGCTTTAATCAAAGTACTTCATGAAGAGCACACCAAATAACTTGATTTTTGAGAATGTTCACTGATTCTAATTATTAAAAAGAAAACTGGCAAAGAGAAAGACATTAAAATTTATCCCTATAAAAGCAACATTGGAACATAACTTAAAAGATAAGAGCTGAAGTAGTTACCAGTTTTAAAGTTCTATAATTGTTCTTTGGACTATCTTGATTTATGGCAAGACTCTTTGAATATAGCTTTTATTTTTAACTGGATAAACTTATATTCTTTATAAGAATGAAATAAAATGGAAAGGCTTAAGATTATGCAGTATCTAAACTTAGCAAAATATTCAAAAGAATCAGTAAATAGAGGCAACTCATTTGACAACTTTTAAAAAATGTGAATAAATGTGCTTCTAAGGGGGTAAAAGTCAGTACTTATAAGAATCTTAGGGGTTAAGTATTTACACATTTCTATATAAAAAGTAGGAATGAGAATATCTTCTATTTGGATTTCCTCTGTACTTTAGAATGCACTTTAGCACCTACAGAGCAGAGTCAGTTGAAGTGTAAACAATTTCATATTTATTAAGCATAAAATGAAACTTTGAACAAGTTGCAGGAAATCCTATAAACAAAATGAAAAGACCATATAAAATACATTCATAAGAAAATTACCACTAAGCAGTAATACCACTGCTAAAATTACCACTCATACATTCATAAGAAAATTACCACTAAGCAGTATTTGATACATATACATTGATGACACTGATAAAAGTACTTTAAAAAAGCTTATTTTTAAACATTCAGAGAATCATATGGAAGAAATTTTTTATTTTATTTTATTTTTTTTGAGACAGAGTCTCAAGCTGTTGCCCTGGGTAGAGTGCTGTGGCATCACAGCTCACAGCAACCTCCAACTCCTGGGCTTAAGCAATTCTCTTGCTTCAGCCTCCCAAATAGCTGGGACTACAGGTGCCTGCCACAATGCCTGGCCATTTTTTTGGCTGTAGTCGTCATTGTTTGGCAGGCCCAGGCCGGATTCGAACCTGCCAGCTCTGGTGTATGTGTCTGGCACCCTAGCCACTTGAGCTACAGGCGCTGAGCCTATATGGAAGAAATTTAAAAAATTGTATAATGTGCATAGTTGATTTTTGAAAAAATAAAGCTATTTTATGTCCCACCAGTATAAATGCTTATTGTTCAACAAAAATTACTTTAAAAAATTATTTTATTGTGTTCTTAGTGTGTTCTTTCACTCTCAAAGTTGCCCTGCTTTAGGTGACAAGTTACAGGGTCATCTACTGGAGGGGAAAAAACCCATCTGTCAATCAAGCACTTGGCAACTACTTCTTGATTACCTATTGCATGCCCGTTCTTGTATTTTAAAAAGCTAATATGTCTTTTATACCCACAGAGAGTTTTCACCTATTCAGACAGAATTTATTCAGTATTACAGGTGAAGCAACTGGAAAATAATACAATTACGCAGCACGACTTGGTAGTGCAGAATTTAAGCTGTTCAAACTTGTTGAAATAGCAGCATGGATAAAAGGCCTGGTCCACGGTAAAGGTTAACAATTGATGGTCCTTTTGCTGTCTCTTCCGATGCCAGTAACACAAACCATTCTTTTTTGATGTTACTTAATGGGATGGACACTCATGTGTGTTCACCTTGGAATAAATCATATTTCTAGCCACTCAGCCATGTGTGGGCTTGGATGACCAAGAATTTCAATGGTCAACCGACTAAAGGTTTTCCATGCCTCTTAATGTATCAAATATTTTGAAGGCTTAGCGAGGATGTGTTTAACCATCCAAATACAAATAAATAATTTTTATTATATTTGGGAGTTCTTTTCCGAAACCATTAGTAACAACAGTTGAAAGAATTTCCCCCATTTAAACCATGTAAACCCAAGATATGCCTGCATTTGTCACTAACACGTTAATTTAATATGAATTATTATATAAGGGAGTATAAAACTCCTCGAAGACGGGGAAGGTTTCTGAGAGGGTGGAAGGTAAATGGAGGGGTAATAGATGTAGAGATGAAAAATGGAGACTAACTCTACTTGATTCTTTACTTTTCTTATAGTCAAATCTGCCTTGGGTTTGGGAGGTTTTCTCCCTTAGAGCAGAAACCTCTTAAGGTGAAGACATTTGTCCCTCTTACTATTTATTTTAGCTAAGGTAAATATCTTTTTAAATTAGTCCGAAGAGCTGTGCATGGTGGCTCATGCCTGTAATCCTAGCACTCTGGGAGGCTGAAGCAGGAGGATCTCTTGAGCTATGGAGTTTGAGACCAGCCCGAGCAAGAGTGAGACCTTCCTCTTTACTAAAAATTAGTAAAATTAGCCAGGTATTGTGGCAGGTGCCTGTAGTCACACCTACTTGGGAGGCTGAGGCAAGAGGATCACTTGAGCCCAGGAGTTTGAGGTTGCTGTGAGCTATAATGATGTCACAGCACTCTACCCAGTACAACAGAATAAGACTTTAAAAATTAAAGACCATAATTTTGATTTCTTATATTTATTTATAACCTTGCCCTTGCTTTTCAGGGTTTCTTTTTTCTGGAAAAAAAGAAAACCCTCAGAAAGTAAAGTTTAAAAGCAAACTGTATAATAACCATTAATTTCAATGAAAAAACTTTGAAAGCATTCTTGGGCCCCCAAATCAATCCCCATTTATACTACCACAGCACTGGATGAGATCACAGTTGGCCCTGGAGATTATGGTATAGCAGGCAGGAGCCCTTTTGTGATGCTTCTGCAATATGGTGTCTTCCAGCTCTGGCACAGATGACTGTGTAGTAAGTAATTCACAGCATGTGGGATGCTAGGACGACATTCACAAAAAGTGCATCCATATGGCTGTGGTCTGCAATAAAGACCCCTCATAAATGGGAGTAGTGCTCTTAGAAAAGAGGTCCCAGAGTGCTGCTTTTTCTCTTTCACCCTGTGAAGACAGACTGAGAAGTCATCATCTATGAATAAAGAAATGGGCCCTCACCAAACTCTGAATCTGCTGGTGTCTTGATCTTGGACTTCCCAGCCTCCAGAAATATAGGAAATAAATTCTGTTGTTTCTGAATTACTCAGCTAATTTTTAAAAAGCATCCCAAAGGGACTGACACAAAATGATAACAATATCTCTACAATTAGACATTTAATACTGAAGAACCAAACAGAACAATACAGGCCAAAGAAATTAACAGACGCAAGGTGCCCGTTCTATGAAATTTTCATGCTTAAGGCCTGGTGCGGTGTAATCCTAGAACTTTGGAAGGCTGAGGCAGGTGGATTGCTCAAGATCAGCCTGAGCACAACAAGACCCTATCACTACTAAAAACAGAAAAACTAACTGGGTGTTGTGGCAGGCACCTGTAGTTCCAGCTATTTGGAAGGCTGAGTTAAGAGGATCACTTGGGCCCAGGAGTTCGAGGTTGCTGAGAGCTATGACACCGCAGGACTCAACCCAGGGTGACAGAGTGAGACTCTGTCTCAAAAAAAAAAAAAAAAAAAAGAAAGAAAGAAATTTTCCTGCTTGTAGAGTGAGCAAACCATGAGTACTCTGAAAGAACAACCAATAGGCCACATGTAGCAACAGTGCAACTGTGGCTGTGACAAGAGGTGGCTCTTGTTTTACTGTGCTGCCCATTGGCTTGTGGAATCTGTATTTATCCTCATAATTAAGAGGAAATGTGCTGACATTACAGATAGGTATCAAAGGAGCCTTCTCTAATGACTGGATTCTTGTAATCCAAGTGAAAGCACATATGTGGGAAGAAGATGGAGTCTGTCAGGCTAGGGCAGACATGACACAGCTGGTCTGGTCCATTAGGTCCTACCTGACCTTCACCTCTGTCTCCCATTTTTGTAAATTTAGCTCCCACCCTGAAGTTCCCTATCTTGAGTAGTTTAGGTGGATTGATTGAGGAGATTAACTTTTGAACTGAAATATTGTTTTGCATCATGAGTTATACTGATTACAGTTTACAATGGGCCATGGGTTCTGTAGATTATTGTTTAAGATAAGGGTTAACATGGTCTTCACTTTGAACTAAAATGTATAAAACTGTAATGTTAGAAATGGAAGAACAGTTTTCGAGAGGCTACTCTAACGGTTCTCCAGAATCCTGGCCTTCTGACAAAGTTTGGTGGACCTATGCCCATCTCTGCATATTGGCCGACAGTGGCAGGTGGCCCTCTTTATCTAGTAACACAAGTGGATTTATTCTTAGAGTCTAATTAGGATGATGACCAGTTTTCATGGAGATTCTGTCCATCTTCTCACTCGATCTTTGCAGTAACTCCTAGGTGGCAGTATGGGCATATAACACTGAATTTCCTTTCCTTGCCTTGGCCTTCGCCTTTTCCTTGCCTTTGCCTTGCCTTGCCTTTTTTTGAGACAGAGTCTCACTCTGTAGCCCTGGGTAGAGTGCTGTGGTGTCATGATAGCTCACAGCAACCTCGAACTCTTGGGCTCAAATGATCCTCTTTCCTCAGCCTCCCAAGTAGCTGGGACTACTGGTACCCACAACACCTGCCTGATTTTTTCTATTTTTAAGAGAGACAGGTCCTTGCTCTTGCTTAGGCTGGTCTTGAACTCCTGAGCTCAGGCTATCCACCCTCCTCAGCCTCCCAGGAGGATTACGGACGTGAGTTATCTCTTCCAGCCTAACACTGAAATATTCTAATTCCAAGTTCGGTCTTATTCATTTGGTCTTTTGGATTCATCGTCTTAGTCCCTAGAATCTGTGTTCTCTCTCACACCTGAGGCTCTAAAGTCTTGGCTTCAGAT
The DNA here is from genome assembly GCA_963574655.1 of Perodicticus potto. Classification (NCBI taxonomy): domain Eukaryota; kingdom Metazoa; phylum Chordata; class Mammalia; order Primates; family Lorisidae; genus Perodicticus; species Perodicticus potto. The sequence goes on along the minus strand of CAUYRH010095816.1, from coordinate 4,472 downwards.
CTCTGAAGATTCTCATTTATGTTGAGCATATCATTTTTAAAAATGTAAGATCAAGTTAACATTAAAGAGAGCTAAAGCACTGGAGCCAGGTGCTTGGGTTTCTTCACCTGTAAAGCAGGGTAGGAGCAGAACTTAAAGAACTGTTGCGAAGATGAAAGAGTTAACCCATGAAAAGTACTTAGCATAGCACCTGAGAAATAGACCCCAGAAATGGTCACCAAGACTATCAGACATCACAGGTACTTATGGAGGATGGTGCATGAACCAGGCTGTGCCCTGACAGAGTTCACCTGAGCTGACATGGCTCCTTCTCTGCTAAGCTTATGGTCGATGATGGAGTCAGACAGAGAAGGTAACTGTCATATAATGAGATACATGCAGGCTTAGAATTATGCATAGGAGATGAATTTTATTTTTAAACAGCTTTATTGAGATATAGTTAATATACAATAAATTACATATATTTCAAGTGTATGATAGGATAAGTCTAGGCCTATGTCTAAACTCATGAACCCATCATCATAATAAAGATAATGAACTTACAACGATACTTATAACACCCCCCAAGTTTCCTCATGCCCCTTTAGAATCTCTCCATTAATCTCAACTGCCCCTTCATTCTCAGGTAAATATTGATAGCTTTTCTACCTCTATGGATAAAATTCTAAGGAATAGAAACTAATCATTTCTGGAATCGTCCTTGGTGTTGTACACCTCATTCCTTTTTATTGTTGAGTCTTCTTTTATATGGAAATGTTGCCACTTGTTTATTCATTCACATGCTGATGGAAATTGGGGTTGTTTCTAGTTTGGGGCTATTACAAATAAAATTGCTAGAAGTTTGTAATGAAACATTTAGAGTGTACAATTTAATGAGTCTGGACAGATGCGTACCTCCATGAAATCACTGCCATAATCTAAAAACAGAATATTTCTGTCACCCTCCAAAATGTCCTCATGGCCCTTGGCGGTGTCTTTCCCCAGGAAGACACTAATCTGGTTTCTGTCACTATTGATTAGTTTGCATCCTCAAGAATTTCATACTAATGGAATCATGCAGTTTGCGTGCTTTCGTGCTCGTCTCTAACTCAGCATCATGATTTTTAAGGTCACTCGTGCTGCGGTAGCCATCAGTATTTCATTCCATTTTCTTGCTGACTAGTATCCTATTAAACGTATCTCCCACATATTGGTTATTCCTCCAGTGGACATTTGGGTTGTTTCTAGTTGGGGGCTGTTGTGCTGAGGATAATCTCCTATAACTTTCTGTGTGGATTTAAAAGTTTTATTCTTACGAATTCTCTATACACTAGCCCCACACAGAGGCCAATTACTCCTGAGTGTACTTCCTTCTGAGCAAGCGTTCTCAACTTTATGAACACTGCAGATCTGTAACTAATGATAGATGTTTTTTTTTTCCTTTTTTTCTTTTGTCCCTGGGATGCCTGGAGGTACATTTGAGGGCCAGTGACAGCAGTCAGGCAATTTGTTCTTTCCTCTATCGTCCCCGCCTCATTTTACTTTCTACTGTTACGTGTTCCTTCACCCCTAAATCCGTCATCTGTTATGTTAAATTGTGTATTTATCATCTATTCCGTTAAATTGTATATTTTTAGCACATACCTCAAATGCATTTTTTTACAGGGGGCAGATGAATCAAACAAGTATTAAATCCAGCATGATTGAAAAGGCACCGGGAAGCTTCTCTCTGCCCCCAAACATCTTTCTTTTCTACTCATCAGGATTACCTGAAATTCTTCCATGAGAAATTCATTCTTTTAGATTAAGAAGTATTTTTTTCCAAGAGGAAATCTTCAGAGGGGGAAGACATCTTCGTCTTAGGTCACAGAGGTGTGAATTCATTTATCTGAAGCTTTCCGAGAGGATAGCCAGAGATTGTGGGAGACAGAGTGAAGAAGGCTGAGAGGGAATGAGAAAAGAATTGGAAGGGAAGAACACAAGAACCCGATATCTTCTGATTTTGCCTGTCTCCCTTCTGAGAAGTGAGAATATTCGTTTTTTTAATTATTTTTTGCCTTTTTGAAGGGATATCTTCACCAGGTTAAGAATTAAGTAAAATAATGATGGCAACTGATACTTCTTTGCTGAACTAATTGGAAGGTTTTATCCGTAAAGCATAGAAATGGAAGATAAAATGAATGTAAAGGGTCCCCGTTGAAAGTCACCCGGTTACAGAGTGAAAATCATTTACATTTATTTCAATCTCTTTAATGCTGAAGCAGACATGTTGTTAGTTGAAACAGAGGCAAAATAGAGACTGCAGGAGAGAAAATCCTATTTTTGTGCTACAAACACATAGGTGCCGGACGCAATTGGCAATCATGAATACACACCCCAAAATCAATAAACTCGGGAAAGAGTCCCTGTAGTCCTTGAAAGCAATTCTGAAAAAAAGAGAGGGCAAGAGGAGAGAGAAAGTGACCCACCATCCCTTCACCTTGTGCAACCAGCCAGCTAAACAAAACCATGAGAATGGGAATGAAAAACTAGATATCAGAGTAAGTATCCAGTGCTGGAGAGAATGATGCAGACACCAGAAAAAAAAAAAAAAGAATAGATGAGTGAGCAATTGATTTGTAGATTTAGAATGCTTGTCAGTTTCACAAGCCTTGCTGCTGAAATTCGTGTTGATGGAAGCGAAATTCCTTAGGATAGTAAGTTCTTACAGATTGGGTAGCCTGATGCAAGTTTAAGACCATTCCATGGCCTGGCAAATTTGTTAAGTGACTATCTAGACTTGTATTTGATTAAAAGTTCATTTTTGTAGCTACCAGGAGAAACATCAGTCAGACAGTTCTCCATTACAGACAACAGAACCGGAAAGGGAAAAATGAATAGTTGTAGATCCTGAGAGGCAGGGGCTTATCGATATGTTTTCTGCATGAAGCCTGAGATGTTTTTATCACTCAATATTAAATCCTGATCGTAAGTGGGAGGCAGCATTTCCTTTTAGAGCCAGGCTATAAACATCGTGGGTGAGAAATTCAGCTACCAACGGTACAGGTTATTCACAGATGCACATGACAGTCTTTTCTAGGGAAGGGGACTTGAGGGATGGCTTAATTGTCCCACCCACCACTTCGCATGGGAGCCTAAAAGGATTATGGTAAAGTGCTTCATGAATATTTATACAACTTGTAAATGGGGATGGCTGGATGGGTCCCTACATCTCAATACAGCAATGTCCTGGGGGAAGAAAAATAATGCTCGCGCCTCGTAAAGTCCTTATTGGCACATGGGTCGCAGAGTCACATTACTCACAAATGGTGCAGCCAGGCTGAGTTGTAGCTGTTCTCTGAATCACAGTAACATTTTACTACCCCCGCCATTCTCTTTGTGGTCTCTGCCACTTCTTTTCCCTGCCTGCAGACGCTCCCTGTTTTCTCTTCGGAGGCTCGCGGGTGGTGACAGGTGGAGATGGTACAGGTTATACGATCAAATGAACAAATAGGAGCTGAGCGTGTGAGAGCAGCCATACAGGTCTCTGCTGAGTCTGGGATTCAGGTGGCAGAAAGTGACTTACTTCAGGCCCTTGCATTCCTTGAATGTCTTTCCCTATACCTCTGAGTATCTGTAAACTTCACCTATTCCTTTCCCCAGGGCATTAAGTCCAATCTGGTTCAACATCCTGTCAAGCTCCCTCCAAAAACCTTATTTCATTGTTTGTGTATCCGGTGGTGAAACTCTAGTGGACGTCTAGCTAATTATAGGTTCTTCTAAATAAAGTCCTACCTTGAAGCACTAACTCTGACTGTTTCAACATGTTGTAGTAACATTTTTGTTACTACAAAAATGAACTTTTAATCAAATACAAGTCTAGATAGTCACTTAACAAATTTGCCAGGCCATGGAATGGTCTTAAACTTGCATCAGGCTACCGAATCTGTAAGAATTTACTATCCTAAGGAATTTTGCTTCCATCAACACGATTTTCATCAGCAAGGCTTTGTGCATTTTGCCCACCGTTAGGCTACTTAGGGGCTGTTATTTGGTAACTTATCACATTCCCAGCATACTGACATTTGTAATCTGCAATCATTTCTGACATAGTTTTGGATTGTCCTTCAAGTTTTGTTTTTAAGTTCTGAGAGTCACAGTTTTGTGTCTGTTTATGGTGGACTTCCCATTTTGCCCTCTCTGCTGGGAGGATGGTGAAAATCAGCAGAACTCTCCTGCTGTTAAATCCTGCGGTTTAATCTGGGGGACTGATTTCTATCCCTATTTTCTCCATTCAAAGCTAAGATTAGCAAACGCTTCTTTTTTTTTTTTTTTTTTTTTGCGGTTTTTGGCCGGGGCTGGGTCTGAACCACCCCCTGCATGTGGGGCCGGCGCCCTACTCCTTTGAGCCACAGGTGCTGCCCCAGCAAATTCTTCTTAATCTAAGTCATAGGTTGACTCTTTCTGACTGAATTCTTTTCAATTCATTTTACATTTATGTCTAAAATCCTTAA
>CAUYRH010095815.1:0-19217 GCA_963574655.1 Perodicticus potto | reverse complement strand
GGGCAAAGGACTTAAAGAGAAACTTCTCTGTATATTTATTAAAATGCTGTTATCTTGTCAGTTGGTGAAAAAGAGAACAGAAGGATTAATTAGAAGGAATTAATGCATCCTGACAGCATCCTGACAGGAGACCTGCAGTCTGACGGCAAAGGAACTACATCAATACAGTCATGGACCATTTGGTGAGGGCACACACCTCCCTGTCGTCTCAATAGCACCACCAGCTGGGGAGGAGGTATTATTTTCAAGAAGTGAAATAAATGAAGTTTATGTTGATATTCCGGAAGTATCAACAAAATAATGGATACTGTTGCCTGTATTCAGCGAAAAGGGCATAAAAAGCCTTCACTATGTCTAAGAAGATAATACTGAAAATAAACATGGCTTGGTATTTTGAGGGAAATTTTTCATTTGCCTAGAAAATTAACTCCCATCCTATTTCTCATCTCCCCTCCACCCAGGAAAATAGAAGAGGAGGATGTTATAAAACTTTAAAACTGGAAAAATATATGACATGATCAGGAGTTTGGTCCAGAAATGAAATTTGGAAATGCCACTCACCTGACAAACATTGGTGATGTGCCCACCAAATGCCAAGGACGGTACCAGGTGCCAGAGTACCAGGTGTACCCAAGGCACATGCACAGCCCCATGGAAACAAGTGCGGGAGCAGGTACTAGGGATAGTGGTTGCCATGAGATTGTGAGGGCATCAAGATAGAGCAGTGTTTTTCAACCTTTTTTATCTCATGGCACACTTGGACCTATAATGAAACTTCCACAGCACTCTTAAATTATGTTTATCAATATAAAGAGTAAAAAAGAATGTGCTTACTATGCTGTGAACTTCTGTCAAAAATAATTAATGATCTCTAAAAATTTTTCATGGCACACCTAAGATCCTCTCGCAGCACACCAGTGTGCCTGGTTGACAATTGCCGAGGGAGAGCATTGGCCAACAAGGCTCAGAAAACCCTCCAGGGTTGGGGGAATAGCACAGTCTCAGATTCCTGATTGTTTTCTTATTCAGATGCTCCCATTTTGGTAGCACGTTAAATGAATTTATCCAGATTTGAGAAGTATCAAAATGAAAACCAGATCAACACTTAAAATACTCAGAACTGAAGGGATGAGGTTGGGAGGAATGATAATAACAACAGTGAGAATTTCTTAAATGCTGGTGCTTACTAAAACCTTTACTACCACAACCTGTTTAACTTCACAGCAAGTCAGCAAGGATCTGTATCATATTAGCCCTGTCTGCAGAGGAGAAAATCGAGCCTTACAGGGGCAAGGTAACATGCCCAAAGACAAAATACTGCAAGTGGTAGATCCACAGCTTTGAAACTCCATTTTCAGGAATTAGTAACCTATGCCCTTGACCAATACAAACATTTGTATAAAAAATGATGAAGTTTTCCCAAATCTGAAATGATGAGAAAAACATAGCCTCACAAACACAAAGATGGTTAAATCAAACTGAATCATGAGGTGCGTCCCGCCAGTTTTCTCCCCTGGTAGGGGAAAGTTCTTTCCTCTTCAAACCTTTTCTTCTGAAACTATAGACTTTCAGCATTTCTTTGACCATCAAGTCCTCAAATCTCAGTGATTGTATTTTATTTACCAGTTGAAGGAAATAGACTCTGGATGCAGTAACACAAATTCAAATCCTAATTGTACGACCTATTCACTGTATGACCTTTGATAGTCACTTAACATCCTTGAAGCTCAATACCTTATCTACAAAATGGAAAATTTTCAAGGGCTCTTATAATGAGTTAATAAGTATATGTGAAGAATAACTCAGTAACTAGCATATAACAGGTCCTTAGGAAATATCAATGCTCAATTCTCACCTTTCTCATATTTTCCTTAAAAGCAAGGAAAAAATCGATTCTTTTATTTCACATTTATATAAGGGTACAAATGTTTAGGATACATTGTTTTCAATTCTAAGGTAAAGTTCAAGTTGTAGTTGAGCCCTTCACCAAGGGTCATGTGAACACCCTCACATTGTGCTCATTAGGTGAGAACCTGGAACTAATATATGAACTACTCCACACCCCCACAAAGGAGAAATACAAGTTTAGTCTGGGGAAGGGGAGGGGAGAGAAGGAGAAGGAAGGGGGGAGGAGAAACATGATTGGAGGAAAAGATAGATTTCTTAAGATTTAGTTGTTGCATCACCATTTTGACGAAAGAAAGAAAGAAAGAATAATAAACACAAAATTAACTTTCTCAGGTAGCAAAAATGTCCTGTCTTTATGGGATTCACAGTACGTGTGTCTGTCTGTTAATGACTATGTATTTGAGATTTGTGCATTTTGTTACATGTAATGTATCCATCAGTACAAGAGACAAATGGACAAAGGATATTTTAAATTTAGTATCTCAAACATATTCTATGAGCAAACCAAGTTACATGGCACAGATTTTATGCTGCCAACTAGAAACTTTTGAAGGTACAAAAATACATATTTTTCATCTAGACCTAAAATTTCATTCCCCAGTCTTCTTCTCACTTTAAATAATCCTAAGGAAATTTCTAAGAGTCACTGTTTCATTGCTCTACTCTGAGCACCACATTCTAGTTTTCTATCCAGGCATTCTGGCCACACTACAGTCAGCTGCCACCACCCTATACCACAGGAGTCTACACAGATATGAGAACCAAGCGTTTCAGTGGGGGGTTTCACACCTGTAGACCCATTTAAACTTGAAAATTTTGCAGGTAGATATTGTTAAGCGCTGCTACCATCACATACATAAGGGGGATTGATAGCTCTGAGAAATTAAGTCAAGGGCCCAGGGCCTCTTAATAAGATGGTATTAGCAAGGACTGGGTCCCAGATCTTCCACGATTAAGGTTTGTGTTCTTTTGATTACTCTGACACCTTTGACAGAGGAAGAAGTGGCAAGGTGTGTCCTCCAACTTGGGCCAAAAAACAGTGACTTCTGCACAAGACTGGCTGGAGAGAACGAAAGATATAAGGCCAGGGGCTCACATCCTTTTCTCTGGCTTTAGAAAAGGATGAAATCTACCGAGAAAATATTTCTCTACTCTACCCAGAGTTGCTTTTGGGAACCAATACTTTTATGTTGAATATGATTATTTTCAGAGGAAAGTATTAATGCTATGGATCCACTCCAGCCTCCAGGGCCCTTTGCCCCGGCACCAACATTTTACCTTCTCCAAAAAATTCATGAGAGAAAAAACTAACTAGATTTTTCCAGGTCAAATGGAAAGAAAAAATTCATACCAACTAAATACATATCCTTTTAAACAAGCCAAAAAAAAAAAAAAAACCTATTTCAGTTCTCTCTTCTTTTTCCCCTACAAAACTTGAGTCAAGGCTAAAAAAGGAGCCAATTAAAGTTTCTATTATCATAAAACATAATTTCACTGGTATAATGATACTGGGCAAAAGAAATTTTATTCCTGCTCTTCCAAAAGTATATATAGGTACATGTGAAAAAAAGGGGGGGGCATGCAGACACACCTCTGTGTGCATGTGTTTGTGCATTCAGAAAAGGAGACAGGAGCATGATTGCTGAATCACAGAACTGAATTCACTTATTCCCCACAAATAAATAAACAACGACATTATACAAAGATATATTTCTTCATTATCTACAGGAATTTTGCTTTGCTTACCTTTTATTATCCTGCACTCTTAAATTATCATCATTTTACATAGGAGGGAGCTCATGGAGGCCTTTAATTTCACCTTTCTTAGAGAGGTTTTTAAAAAGACTTAGCAAGCCTAATCACTCCATTAACATAGCTCAAGAGAAAGAGAATTCTGTAGCTGTATCTGCTAAATTCCTCCGCAATAGCTCTAGGTTTGTATTAATTTAAAAAAAAAAAAAAAAAAGCAAGGGAGAAGGAGAAGGGAGAAAGAAGGGGAAGAAGTGGAGAGGGAAGGATAAAGCAAGGGAACAGACAGGGAAGGGGAAGAGAGAGGGAGAGAAGGAGAAGGGAGGTGAAGGAAGGTGGGGGAAGGGAAAGGAATGGGAGAGAGAACTGGAAAACAGCAATTTCACTTCTCCCATCCATGCACCTAGCCGCAGCTTTTATTGTTATTTATTTATTTCCGCCCCTTTTGAGCTAGATCCTTTTTTCTCATTTAGTTGGACAGAGATTGTCCTCCTGGAGTGACCTTTTATTCTTTCCTTTTCCTTCACCCCTCCAGGCTATTGCCCTTGTGCCAGTAACTAGATAACACACTCTATCAAAGATTTTTTTAAAAAATCATTGGGAAGGCACTAGGGCTGATAGTGGCATCAATCGTAGCCTGACACGGGCTGGGGTCAACCATTTATCTCTCCACATAGCCCGTGGTTACTGCAGCGGCCATCTTGAGACTTGCTACATCTTAACAACCTGGTGCAAATGTTGCCTCTCCCAGCGCTGATAATATCTGCTGCCGGAGTCCTTTTGCTTTCCTTGTTTGGCATATTTCTTTGTTTTATTCCAGTGGACAACTTTTCATACTAAATGAAGACAGGAATGAGTGAAACCCCTCCCACCTTTCAGAGCCCTTCTGTATTGCAGGGCCAGGGAAATAGTCATGGGCTATAAAAAGAATCTTGCTGTTTTTGCCAAAATTTTCAAAACAAACTTGAAACACTTTTATTCCTTAGTAAATACAGCCATGTACTTAAAGTTAAAGTGAACTCAAGTAGCATTGCTCTTATTTCACTAGATATGAGATTTTATCAAAAGATTTATTTTGATGAACTCAAATTTATTTACCACAACCTTTTCCCATCTTGTCCTCTCTCTGCCTCTGACATACCATTCACTAGCATTTGCAACAACTTACTCAGCAGGCAGTACCATTGTTAAGAGAAAGTTCAATGTTAGGCAGGCAATATTTCTAATTCACAGTCCCAACAGAGCCATGGGGCTTTGAGCAAGTCTCTTAATATTTCAAAGCATCCATTTCCTTATCTGTAAAATGGAACTAATAATATCTACTCAAAGTGCTAGGACAACAATGAAGAATAAAATACCTATATGCCATTGGCCTGTAACATATAAATGCTCAATATATTTGAATTACCATTTATCGTCTTAAAGTTAATGAACAGTTCGTTTTTCAGGCAATGAAATTTAGTACCTAGAACATATCATCCCATATACAAAAGTCATCTTCACTGTGTATTTTCCTACCACTATGACGTCACCTATTTGGGCTTCCAAGAAACCTATTTTAAAATGAAAATACACTCAAGTTTTAATAGACCTTATGAATTTACATCTTAAATCAGTGCAATGGAAGACAGAACAAAAGAGAACATGAGAGTCAATGGAAAACTTTATGTGTATTTAGCTCTATGTTTTAACATAAACTCCAGATGCTTCATGCTTCTATAAATTCTAATAAATGTAAAATATAGTCATCCTTCTTATACTGAACTGTGAGAGATCCTCGTGTCAAAACTTTCCCTTATCCTTAAAACTTCCATTAGCAGATTTTTCTCTTCAAAGGGAAGCTAATATAAAATAATCCCCAGTTAGAAGTTACAAAAGTTTTTAAAAACAATCTAATATCTGTTGAAGCTAGGAGCTGGATACATGGGGTTAATTATGCTATTCTCTCTACTTTCATATAGCTGTAGTGGTCTATTAAAAAGAAAATAGTGAAATAAAAAGTGGGCCTCAATGAATATATTGCCTTAAATAGGTCAATTGCAATGTACTTCCAGTTGTACCATGGAAGTGTGCAATAGCCCAATAAAGAATAGAGTCAATTTCCCATGATGTTGAAAGGAATTATTTCTTAAGATTGAACAAATAAATCTTAAAATTTTTCTTAATCATGGATTTTGTAGCTAGTTATAAAGTCATAGATATAGAAATAAATATATCACTTTAAGCATTACAAACACTAGCTTATGACCCTTTTAAATTTATTTATTCAAAATATAGAGAATGTGTTTCAAATTTTTCACCATATTACCACACTTCTACATCCAATGCCTATAGACATTAAAATCAGGAGTTGTCATCTCTAAACTCTCCAGCTTGGAAATTACAGGACAAAGTGCCAGAGAAGCCATTAATGGCTCACCGGCTGACATTTTTTGACCAGAGTCAAAACAACTGGACATTAAAATTATACAGGATGTTTTCCTCCCTGTTGATCTCTTTTTAAATTTTTATTCTAAGAATACATTTCTTTTCTTTTTTTTTTTTTTTTTTTACAACTTATGGGTGGGATAGAAGCAGAATATGTGCCTAGGCTCTGTATTCTTACCTTCTCTGCTGTGCTATCTCCCTCATTTAGCTGTTTGCCCTACAAGAAATTCATGCACATGCAGGGATAAACATGTTTCACCTCTCGTGCTGAAGATCTGTTGCTTGAAGGAGACATTCCTTGAACTTCAAGACTGGGCATCACCCTCTCTGAGAAGTCGTCCTTGATCCCCTCCAGACTAAGCCAGGTAATTAAGAAAATGCCATTTCTTTTTTTGTTTGTTTGTCTTGTTTTTTGGGCAGGGGCTGGGTTTGAACTCACCACCTCCAGTATATGGGGCCAGCACCCTACTCCTTCGAACCACAGGCACTGCTGAATATATTTCTTTTAATAAGAAGAAAATGTATTTTGTTTTACATATTAAAATACTTAAATGATATTGTGAAGAGCCCAAAGTGGCAGAAAGAAAGAAGCTGTGGTTATGGGGTAACGTAACACAGGCAAGCTCCTAAAAATTAATGAAACTTCCATATCTCCCATACCTGTATTCCTCATCCCCACTTTACAAGATTTATTGCCTCATTCCCCAGAAAATTAAAAAATGGAAAAGTAAACCAAACATCCAGAATGACAGAATGACATCCATCTGGTCACTCATTCCTTCACCACAACAACATAACAAAGGAAATAGGATGCTCTTACTCTACACTCCAAAATCAAGAACTTCTACTAAACGTTACTCGCATTTATAAGACTTTTAGAGTTTAGGAAGACACCATGAAATTCACCTGTAGCAAGCATGTTTCCATCTATGCAACCTGCAGAAAAATTCAGGTAGAAATTGGAAAAACTATGAGAGTTTTAGAGTCCAGATGCCATACTTGGAGGTGGGAAGGCCATTCTGAGGGCAGTCACCCTTTGTATAACTCATTTCTTTGGTGGGATATGGTTGTTTTGTGTTTTTCAATATCTACAATCCCTGCAACAATTTCTAAGAGTATCACAAAAGGATTTTGAGAATTAGTTATAATCTGAAAACTATTCATATTAATTCACTAATGCATTTGGTCAATAAACTTTTATCCTCTATAATAGTAGGTAAAGAAGATATAAATCTAAATATCAGACCCCATGCTGCATATCACTACCCCACAAATATAAACACACACACACTCTCTTCCACTCAAAAAACCATCAGAGCACCAAGTAGAGGAACTGAGAACCTCACTAGAAGCATCTAGAACACAAGTTAGAACAACGTCCACAGCGGAAGGAGATACAGGAGATACTAATGGTGTGCAGGGGAGGGAATGAAGGAGAGGGAACAAAACTAGAACCATGCTCACAGATGTCATGGGAGCTCAGATGATAAATTTTAATATATGCACTTGTACTTTATTTCACTACCTAGTGATGCACTTTCAAAAATTTATAATGTAGCCTTACAAATTAACCTTGGGAAACGTTTACCAAAAAAACAGATTTTCTTTCTTCTTTTTCTGCATTTCATTCCAAAAGAAAATTAGTGGTAATGTTGCAGGCTCTGAAATCATTCTAGCTCAGTTTGAGTCCCTGCTCTGGCTCTTAGCAGCTGTGTGTCCCAAAGCAACCTGGTAAGTGTCTCTGAGCAGTTGTTAAACTGTACGCTAGAAAGGGTAATAGTAACCACTTTAAAGGTGCAATTTGAGGATTAAATGGGCAGTTCCAGTAAAGGGTTTCACACAGTTTCTGATAAGAAGTAAGCATTCAATTAATGTTACCCCTTTCCATTATTATTAGAGGTAGTATTTCTTTACAATAAAATACAGAAAGTACTCCTCTAGATGACGCCATACCTAGTTCTGAATGCCCTAATGTTTTTCATTCATTTTCCTCCATTTCCCCAAATCAGTAATTATATAATTAGTGGTTTCATTGTACTGTTTGAAAACTGTATGTTGATCCAAATGAAGTAATGAATTACCTGAGCATAAAGGATACAGCAAAGAAATGAAGATCCAGGGGCCCCGGACTAGACGGGGCACAGTGTGAACATGAGTGTAAATGCAGGAATAGCTCTCCAATTTCCACACAATTTCCTTGTGAAGAAGCCAACAGAATAGGAAAGTTTTAGAATAATTTCCAGCAAGAAGTGATGAACTAGACCCCCTGTGTTCTCTGGCTCCCCTCAGGCAGGGACACTGAAGGCCTCCTCCGTGCGAGGTTGCAAGACTCTTACTGTGCCCCAAATTCCATGCCGCGTGGCAGAGGGAGGCTTTTTTCCAGAAGCAGGGCATTGTTAGCTTATCGGAAACACTGCTACGTTCTTATCTCAACTGCTCAGAAAACTCACACAAAGAGAGAAGCCAGTCTGTCCTCTCGCTGCTCTGTTCCAGCTCTGGATTAAGAAGGTCCAACCTTCAGTTCTGCTGGTACATGGGTCTCAATTCAAACCTTCAGTCCCCAGCCCCATTAAAATGTAAGACCAGATTCAACCGATCACGGAATGGCACCAGAGGATTGCAATTTCATCCAGTATGATTTTTATTAGCCTTGCGATTTCTTAATGGGCTCCCCTGAGGGCTGGCTGGTAGAATCCTGCACTACCAGTCTGGATTTGCTACAGGCAGCTTAATAAACACAGTATCTAGCCCTGTGACAATTGTCGTAACACCCGACCAGGGTGCAGAAGGCAAAGCTAAAGGTTAACAAAACCACCGCTCAGGTGGCAGGGAGGTGAGTGGGGAGAATGTTGGAAATTCTAATCTGAAGGCAAAGGCTGCTTGCTGGGTTGGCAGTTCTTTGAGCCCGGCCAGAGCTCCCAGGAGCTGAGCAGACAGCTTACCACCTCCTGCAATCAGCACCTTTTACACATCTCATCAGTGTCACCACTCCTGACATCTCATTATGCACCAGAGGTGGAAGTGGACAGGTACAGAACACTCGAACTTTTACTTTTCTTATTATTTCATGGAGTACCATGAAGCTGGTAGTTAATTAAGTCCTGTGGGACAGACAATCAGTGTCTTTTTTGCTAGGTTAAATTACATTATATACAGATGCAAAAAAGAGAAGAAAAATAAGCCCTCAGCTCTTTCCTGGTTAATAGAGTAAGTTAGAAATATGATGACTCCAAACTGGAAGCTGAAGCTGAAGCTCCTTAGCATGCAAGGTGTCTAATGGAGTCATATGACAAATGCACCAGGGACCTCTCTCTCCTTAGAGGGTCTCAAAGCACTTGAGTAAACACTTTTCAAGAACTTCTTCCTTCAACTCTGAGAGAAAGTTAATTGGAGGATGATAGTCAATTCTATATTATACGTAGGAAAATTTACTCAACTAGTCTAGATTGGATTTCTAAAATCGTAGACGAGAAGAAATTGTCAGAGGTAAGACAGAATCAGAGAATGTGAAAAGTGGGAAGGAAGATGAAAATGACCAAGTTCAAAATTTCCCGAAGTGTTTCTTAGGGAGCCAATAGGTGTTGTGTGGGAGAAAAAAAGAAAAAAAAAATTCTTATGACCAAATATGTTTGGAAAAGCATGGGTTCAGCAGAATAAAACTATCTTTTTTCCTGCAGGACTCTCTAAGCTTTTAATTTGTCACTGGACATTGTGTAGAATCAAGTCTACAGCATTTTCCAAATTATCTGACCACAGAACCTTTTTTTTTTCCTAATGGGATCTCTTTCCTCACTAATTGCCTGCAGAACTCACAGTAGAAAATGCTGATTCAGTCCAGTTTCTCATTTCAGAAGGAGGTGAGATTTCCTCAGACACCTGTCATGCAGGTGGTGATAGCCACCACTGGGAGGCCAGACTCAGATCACCCACTCTCAGAACACTATACCTCATTGTTTCTCATTCCATAACTTCCTGGGAATCTAAAACACTCTACGAGAGTTTACCGAGCTCTCTAATCACTCTGAAGGTCCTTGGTGTGTCTCCATATTACCTCATCACACTCCCCTTCACTCTCTCCCCTGAGGCTTTCAGATGCCCCATCTACTTATGTCCTTGCCTATGTAGGCAGCACTGCCCTCTGGGTAAGGACATCTGAGCCCAAGAGAACAACATCTGTTAGAACTGACCCGTCATCAGGCCACAGTTCAGCAAGACTAGAATTCTGACTCTGATATGGGCTCTAAGGAACATTGGATGAGACACAGCGGTGGCTACAAAATTTATAACAGTTGTCCCGGATTAAGTCTACACTCCTTAGTTTATCACTCAAGGCCCCTCATAATGTTTTCCAACCTTCATTTCCAGTAACTGCCTTCTTAGTTACTTTTTTCAAACCTTACACTCCAGCCAAACATGATTACTTATAAAAACATAGAAGCCATGTTTCCCATATCTAGGACTCCAAAAGACTAGTCTCTGCACCAGGGGTCCCTTTGCTCTTTGCCTTTGCTCAATTCTGGCCTCTGTTTTAGACCTGATAAAATGCTATACCCTTCAAGGAGTTTCCACTTGATTTTTCCAGCCAATTTCTTTGCTTTCCCTGATTTTCTACATTAAAATACAAATACCTTATTATCACATTAGTACATTTTGCTGATAGCACATCTATTAGGCTTTTATATCTCCCCTGTTGAATAGCACACTCTTTGAAGGAAGACTTGTATCTTGTCATCTGTAGAGTTAATGCAACCCTTTCAAAGTCCAAAGGGATGGACTAGTTTGAACATTCTGGGTTTTGATGATATAATGTTATTTATGCCCTTCCAATTTCATAGTCTTCAGTTACCTCTGAAAACAATCATCTAAAAAAAACACAGAGAGGCTAATTCAATGACTGGAATCCTCTGAGGTACCTGTAAATAATGTTTGAGAAGAGTTAATCATTCCATTTTCCTGCTGCAGAAGAACCTCGCTCTCTCAGCTGGCCGTACTGTCCCATTCATTGTATGTTAGTAAAGTCATCAGGTAGTGTTCTTCAAACTCAGATTAGTCAGTGTCAGGCAGAAACATAACAAAATACATTTGCTTCTGCATGGCTGTGCATACTCTCCCCCCTGGGAAGGGAAAGGAGTTAAATGGCAATGTTTTCAGGTGACTGGAAACAGTTAGGATCCTTCCTTTTGACATTAATTCGTGGAGGGGACTTGGTCAGTTGATTCTGTCTGCTCCACTCTATATAAATAGGTATCTATTACACAGGGAGACTAGGAGGTTTAATTAATATTCGTATAGTGTTTAGGAAGACCTATGATGAGAAACCGAGGCCATTTCTTTCCCTAGATTGCTTTTTTCTTCTTAGAAGAGGGTTGTCTTGCATAGAACTGAATGAGGAGCCATCCCCGTTGAGAGCTGGTACATCATAGAAACAACTACTGTCATTTTGAATCAGAAAGGTGCACACCACAAAAGAAACACATAACCGAGTCCTGAGGTCCTGCAGGCTACTGAAGGGTATGTGTTTTATGTAGTCATTATCCTTTCCTGTTGGCTTGTTTGTTAAAAGCAAACACTCTTACTGAATTCTATAGGAGGTTTACCAAACTGTTTCCTTTTCACTTAGCTGACACCCTTATACAGAAAAGGTGGTTTGTTTTCAACCCTGTCAAAATTCTATGCAGCATCAAGGCCTGGAGTTATCAAAAGGAGCAGTGAGGAGGATCAGATGAAGAGGCTTAGAGTAGAACTGTAAGGAGGAAAGCAAGGCCATCATGGTCAAGAATCAGCTGACTACCCAATGTCCACCCTCCAGCTTCCCACTCATCAGCAGCCTCAAGACTTTTCCTTCAGGCACTGGTCCCATATTCCTAGCTGGGTGTTTAGAATGCGACACTAATTGGCCAAATCCAATCAGCAAAGCTCATCACCTTAAGCACAGCACAGAGTGGTCAAGTAAGTCAATCTGGACCAGTGAGTCATGATGAGACATTCATGGGGGCGTTCTCGGAAAGAGGTTTCTTTCTTCTAAGACCATGTACACAAAAGACCCTCTTATTCCTATGCAATAGGAATAAGGAAACAAGCATCCCTGGGAGCTCCTGGCAACTATCTTGTGGCCACAGAGAAAGCAGGTTGAATCGACATGTGGGAAGTCCAGGCAAGGACAAATAAAGATTCATATAGTGAGCCCTAAGCTGCTGGATCAGGCATTCCTATGACTCCTTAGCTTTCCTGTTCCATGAGACAAGGTAGTCTTTTTATCATTTAACTCTATTTGAGTCATTTTCCCCTTGTGATTTAAGTCTTCATAACAATAACAAAAATTTATTAAACTAAAGAGAGAAATGAGAGAATATGAATGTATGGAAAATACCTATAGATTATATTGAGCTATAGACACAGATACATGCTTTGAACAAACATTCTTGATGCAAAATATTTTGATGTGTTTCTTAGAAGGAAATAGAGACATAGCACAGGCAGAAATACCAGGAATAGTCATTTCCCCACAAACTCCCTCTGTTTGTAACAACACTGCAAAAAAGGTGATTAATTTCTCAGTGCTGGGCAATTCTGCAGAGGATCTTCAGGGCATCTGGGCTGGGGGTGAGAAAGGAGACACAATACCAATGAAAGGGAAAAAGAGAAAATCCAGAAGATGGAAAGAAGCTGAATGCTATCAAATATCCAGTCATTCCCCCCACTAAATCCCATCAGTCCATAATTTCTACCTAATAGTTCCATCTCATAGTCTAACTCATCATATTTGCCATCAAGAATATAAAAGTTGTGATTCCAAATGGACACATGGAAAAAATTTAAAGGCACTATGTGAATACCATGGATCTACCACAAGGCTGCAGAACACCTGTTAAAGATGGTGCCATCATGCAAGACTGGCTAGACTGCACGAATAACCAATAAACCCAAATCAAATAAACAAAAGTTTATTTCTTGTCCACATGACATTTCCTACTGCTATTGGCAGCTATCTGAGGCAGGAAAAACTCTCTTCCATATGTTGAGGACATATGTTTAGCTTACACTCTGAGCTATTGAGTCAACATGGCCAAAAAAGAGAGAGAAAGAGTCTGGGCCCAGAAATACAATGCTTCTACCATTCTATATAAGTCACACAACCCCCACCAAACTTGACAAGGCTGGGGAGTGAAGTGCTTCCTCATTCTCAAAATAGAGGAGGACTAGATATTGGAGATGCCTATCACAGAGGGAATAATTGAGGAGCCCTTATGTCTTTTCCTAGGTAGAAAAGAAAAGGAGGAGTCTAGAGAGTCAGTTAAATATCCATTAATCTGGAGTGGCACCTGCATCTCAAGAAGTAGGGCACTGGCCCCATGTACCAAGGGTGGCGGGTTTGAGGCTGGCCCTAGCCAAAACTGCAAAAAGATTAATTAATTAATTAATTAATTAAATATCCATTAATCTGAGGAAGTTACTAGTACTTAACTGGAAGTAAAGAAACTCTTTGAAATTATTCCTTCTGTGTTATTCTGTATCGCCCATCCAGAGCAGAATAGGAGGAAACTAGTTGAATGATTATCATACCCTAGAAAGGCCAGTGGTTCCTTTAAAAAATGTATAGAATCAAGACACACCTTTCTTATTTCTTGTTAGTTTATGTATTTATTTATTTATTTATTTATTTATTTTTGAGACAGAGCCTCAAGCTGTCACCCTGAAGAGAGTGCCGTGGCATCACAGCTCACAGCAACCTCCAATTCCTGGGCTCAAGCGAGTCTCTTGCCTCCACCTCCCAAGTAGCTGGGACTACAGGTGCCCGCCACAACGCCCGGCCATTTTTTGGTTGCAGCTGTCATTGTTGTTTGACGGGCCCGGGCTGGATTCGAATCCGCCAGCTAGGTGTACATGGCTGGCGCCTTAGTCCATTGAGCCACAGGTGCCGAGCCTTGTTTGTTTATTTTTATTGTTGCTTTTTTGTTTGTTTGTTTTGAGATAGGGTCTTATTCCGTTACCCTAGATAGAGTGCTGTGGTGTCATAGCTCACAACAACCTCAAATTCCTGGGCTCAGGGATCCTCTTACCTCAGCTGCCCAAGTAGCAGGGACTATAGGCACCCACCACAACACCCAGCTAGTTTTTCTATTTTTAGTAGAGACAGGGTCTCACTCTTGGTCAGTCTGGTCTCAAAATCCTGAGCTCAAGCAATCCACTTCCCTCAGCCTCCCAAAGTGCTAGGCTTATAGGCATGAGCCACTGTGCCCACCCTCTTGTTTGTCTTCTTGTTTACTGTCTTTTTTTTTAATGCATAAACTCTGGAGAGCAATGTATTTCCTTATGAAATGCTGCTTCTACGTACTTCTCTCCTTCCTTCTTTAGAAAGGACACACATCCTTCATTTTTGTGTAGCTAAAATGACTTCTTGATGCATATTTTATGGAAAAGATCCCCACATTTACACGCTATCCCCTGATTTGCATTTATGCTGGCTCCATGGAGAAAGGCAATCTGACAGATGCCTCATGGCACTGTTGGGGTCAGAGACTCCTTCATCGACATCCTTGCCACTAGCCTACCACCAGCTAACTGCAGCCACAGACCAAGGGGCCAGAAGATGTCTTGCCTAACTAGTGCTCAAAGCAATCCAGGAAGTCGAAGCAATGCAGGGAAACAGCAGGAAGTCAGTAACTAGATGAGCTTTTAATGGAATGGGGCCTACAAACCCTTTACTGATCTACCCAATAAGATCAGTTCAGTCTCATCAAAGCTGGAATACACAAGAAGAAAAAGAAGCAGATAGTAAAAAACAATACAGAAAGTTCTCTGCCTGAAACAACCATTTCATAGAGTCAATGGCAATTTAATATCCACTCATACAAACAATAATGCCGTAAAGATCATCTCTACCAAAAACCACTTCAATCCTACCTAACCCCCATGTTTCTCTCCCCTGTTTCTCTTTCTTTCCTCCTCTAAAATAATCCACTGAGAGATTTCCTAAAATACCTCCGAGCTGATTTCCAATTTGACAAAGTTAGTTTCAGTAACACTTTGAATATCTGACTAATCATATTCTCTCTCATCTAAAATGAAAGGTCCTCCCTCTTCACTTTGACCCAAATTTCTGCACCCTCCAGGCTCCAGTCAAGATTTTCCTACAAAGGTGCACATTTTAGGTGCATTTTAGGGACAATTATTGGAGCTCTTTAAAGAAGGACCAGGCTTCAGCTAAGTGGGACTAACAGCAAGGTCCTCAGGGGGGCAGATTTATGGCTGACCCAACAAGTCTTAAAGAGAGGACTTCCTGAGGAGAGAACCCAAGTTCTTCTGTTATACCTATTTGCCTTTTGTCTCTCAAGACTGAGATGATTATTTACTCCTGCAAATAGAGATGCTCTATATATTGGACTTAAAACTGATAACATTTCATAGCTTTTAGCAAAATGAAAAATATTCAACACATCTAGTAAGAAATCACACATCCAAACCCTTAAGAAATTCATATTGCTCTTTACCCAATACAAATAAACAAGACAGGCCACCACCAACACCAACCCCACACGCATCCCACACCCCACAAAGTAAAACTATATCTGATTTCTGAAACCTGTCCACCTGTTCTCTGAGGCCCTTCATAGGAGGGAAGGTATGAAGACCCATCTACACTTGCAACTGAGTGCTCTTCATTCTTCATCACGCTGTGGGGAGACGGTGATTTACTACAATGTCTTCAAAAAATGAATGTGTATAAAGCAAGTTTTTCCCTTACATGAAGAGTTAAACCCACTAATAATGTAACATAGTCACATATCACAGTTGTCACAGTCTATTACTAAGAACATCCTCTACTCCTTCCATGTCACAGATAGGGAGACCAAAATGTGAGATCACAAAACTGAGTCGTCCAATGCCACCCAATGAATCAGCAAGCAAATTAATTTGAACACTTCTGGTTCTTCATTCACCAAGTTTCCCCTCCCCTATAAAAATCCAAAGAACTCAAATGTGGGCACATTCTATCACCCAAAGCAATTTCACAGCACTGGGCTCAGAGTAAATCTAATCATTATATTCCCACATCAAGCTTAAAATGCACCCACGTATTTCCTGCATAATATTAGGTTTCACTGAGAAAATTCCATGCAGTATTTATTTAGACAAAAATAAGCTCAATTTAAGAAACTGTACTTTAGAAGGAAATAACCATAATGTCCCAGTGAGACTGCCCTCTGCCTAGCATTAACAGGGTTATTTTTACAGCAATAATAAAGCTCACTCTTCTCCACTAAGGACAGAAACTATTATTTCGAGATAAAAGTTAAGATCAGAAAAAAGAAAAAAAAAAAAAGGTTAAGATCAGTTTATCTGAGACAATTCAAACTCCTCTATGGTGATGTAATAATCACTCAGTGACATTATAATCACTGGATATAAGCACTTTGGGGGACCAAAATGTGGCAAAGGCTCATCAAAACCACAGCCTCATTCACTGTTGACATACCTTGATAGGAAAAGAGCAGTCTGATATCATGAACTCATTTAAAACAAAGAGTCTCAAACAAACAAGAGGGGGACAACTAATTTGTTTAGATGAAGTTAAACCTTCATTCAGGCTAAATATTTCCTGAATTCCCTCTTAAAAAAAAAAAAAAGAGCAAGTAAAAGAAGCACACAAAATCTTAGCTTCAAATAAGTAACAAAGCCTTTGTTAAACAGCAAGTATTGGTTAATACAACACTGACAACCACACACTAAACAATGACATCAATTGTAACACCTTGACTTTGCATAACAATTTGCAGAGCACTCACAAATTGATTATTGTTCTTGTACAGTTAGGGAAGGATAATCTATCATCTTAATTGTATAGTTTCATTATGTGTTTAACCAAAAATAATGATGTCTGGCATTTTGAAGGTTTCCTACAAATGAGACACTATGCTAAGTACTCTACATGGATTATTTAATTCTTACACCCCTGTGAGGTAAGAATCATTAATAACACACTCAGGGAAGTTTTAAAAATTGCTCTAAGTTACATGACAAGTAAGCAGAGGATCAGCCTGAAATCCAGTTTCATTCTAGAGCCCAAGCTGAGCTTTCAGGTTCTTCTTAGTACTATGCTTTGTAGGTGCTGTCTTCCTTCCTCCAAAAGGTGAGAATAAGGTAGCACAGATCAAGTGGAAGGTTAACTGTGTTGCCACGCCATCACAGTCAGACAGGGACATTGCCAGAGTTAGAAAGGAGGTCCCAGGAGTCCCTTACTCTAAGCATTGTATTCTGCCTCATTATCACCAGGAGGTAAAGCCCTTTCGGATGTGAAACTGTCTGCCTTCCCACTCCTCCTCCTGCAGTAGGTAACTGTCAAACCTTAAAAGCCTCATTTCACAGAGAAAATAAAGACAAGGGACTCACTAAGTTTCCTCCAGGTAAGTCAGGTCCTCTCCTCAATCTTTTGTCCCTTACCTAACAGCTGGCTCAGTCTTGTTTTCCATAGCACCTCTCTGCAGGCACACAACCGTGAAGACGAGTTGAAATGGGAAACAAAAGGAGGAGAGGAAAGGAGAGGAGAGAGGTGGAGAGGTGGAGAGGAGAGAGAGTTAGAGAGGAGAAGAAGTGATGGGGGAGAGGAGGAGAGACAAAAGGGTAAAACTGGTTTGGGATTTCTATAACAGGAGAAACAAAATTGATTAGGGAATAGAAAATATTTTCAAAAGAGCCTCTAAATCACTATACACATTATAAAAGGTAAAATTTGTCACATGACTAGATTGTATGACTTTCCTAGGAAAGTCTCCTTAAATAAAAAGTAGGGATTACATTAACACTGCGGTGTGCTTTTCAACAGTAACCAAGACAAGTCTACACCTTCGTCCATCCATTCACCAAAAAGAAATCCGACATACACCCCACCCTCAGAGAGTTTAACATACAGTCGGGGGAATAAGAGATTTAAATAAACACATGTAATTTAAATGTACAAAAAGATAAATTTCATAAGACAAATATGATGAAGTTCTAAGGCATTTCCTCAGAGAAAAACTCTTTAATTTTAAGGAAAGAAAAATCTTTCCAGGGGAGATATGCATTGAAGAGCCCAAATAAATTTAAAAATGCATATATTTGGGGGAAAATGGAGGTAATTTATCCAGCTAAACATTAGAGTTGCCTGCAAGCTATTTGTAGTAGTCCCTAGAAAAAATGGATGAGACGAAGAGTCTTGGTCTTGTCAAACCAAGTAACACATTTGAAGATCACGGCTTTAATCAAAATACCTTTAATGTAAGAAAACAACCTCCAGCACAATGACAGTAACTGTGGGCATACACAAGGTGTCACCAAACACAGTATTTAGCTGCATTTTTTCTTTACCTTCCTACTTGCACTCTGTACAAGCTGCCTGCATCTCCTTGCCACTCATTTACTTCTTAACTGCACAAAATCTGGGTTCTCTCCCCAGTCAATACTGCCCTGCAGCCCCAATGTCACTATGTACTGCTACATCAGAATAATTTTTGATAATTCTCAGCATAGGTTCCTTCAAACTCTCCCTTCACCTAACTACTTCAACGGTTCAAGCGTTTTTAAACATATTGTTATTAGTACAGCTCTTCTTTTATATGACACCTGCCCTAGAATTCTAATCACTACAGCTCTAAAATCAGACAGTGTAAGCCCCCTGATTTTGTTCTTCTTTTTCAAGGTTATTTTGGCTATTCTAGATAATTGAATTTTCTTTTTTTATGTATTTATTTATTTTTTATTTATTTATTTATTTATTTATTTATTTTGAGACAGGGCCTCAAGCTGTCCCCCTGTCCCCCTGGGTAGAGTGCTGTGGCATCACAGCTCACAGCAACTTCCAACTCCTGGGTTCAAGTGAGTCTCCTGCCTCTGCCTCCCAAGTAACTGGGACTACAGGCGCCCACCACAACACCTGGCCATTTTTTTGGTTTCAGCCGTCATTGTTGTTTGGTGGGCCCGGGCTGGATTCGAACCCGCCAGCTCAGGTGTACGTGGCTGGCGCCTTAGCCGCTTGAGCCACAGGCGCTAAGCCGATTATTGAATTTTCATAAGTTTCTTTCAACCACCCATCCCTCAAAAAACTATTGACATGTCTTATTAGAATTGCATTGATTCTAAATATTAATTTGGGA
>CAUYRH010095814.1:0-14501 GCA_963574655.1 Perodicticus potto | reverse complement strand
CAGAACACATCTGAAACCATTTGAGGATCTCTAGAATTTTATCATACAGAAAACTTGAGGGCGACAGAGCCTGAGAGAACAGCAGGCGGGAAGGCGAGGCAGTGTAAACTACCACCACGACCACTAAAATAGGAGGAGTTAGTCACAAGAGCATCAGGTAGCCGGGTCCACCTGAAACATGCGTGAGTACCCAGTGCAATGGGGAGGCCTGTAACGGCAGGACAGGGTGGGACACATCAAGGGGCACTTACACTTCACTCTGCGGGACTTGACGGCAGAATGGACAGGACAATGGCACTATATGGACAGGACAAGTGTGACCCAGCCTTTTTTTTTTCCCTGTGCCTTCTTCCTTGGCTTCATATCCCAAGTCAAAACCACATGGGTTTCTCCCAACCGTTATCACCGTACCTACCCAAAAAAAAAAAAATCAAGTTTTGACTATAATATGGGAACATAGGGGAGCTTATACACTGTTGGTGGGGATGTAAAATGGGGCAGCTACTAAGAAAAAGAATATTGAGGTCGCTAAAAAATTAAAACTAAAAACACTACATGCTCAACCAATCCCACTTCTTAGTGTACGTATATCCCAAAGAAGAGAAACCGGGTCTAGAAGAGATATTTGGAAATCCATGTTTATAGAAGCTCTGTTCACAATAGCAAAGACGTGGGAACAACCTAAATGTGTATTGATGGGCGAGTGGACAAAGTGTGGTGTATGAATAGAATGGAAATGTTACTCAGCCTTCAACAGGAAAATCCCATCACATGCCACAGCATGAATGAACTATGAGAAAATGTTGCTAGCTGTAATAAGCCAGTCACAAAAAGATAAATACGGTATGAATCCACTTACGAGATGCACCTAGAATAGTCAAATTGATAGAAACAAAAGGAGGTTTCCAGGGACAAGGGGGAACAGAAGGGAATGTTCAGTAAAAATCAAGTCATCCAAATAATAAAAGTGACTCTGGAACCACATGGCTGTCATCCTCCATACAGGTCCTATGGATTGCAAAGCTTTTGTAGATAATATTAGTCAAGGTAATAAAAAAAGTAGCAATGGTTTTTAATTACAGGAAATCCCCAGGTTACCAATGGGATAGGTTCTGTAGGTTTGTTCGTAAGTCGAATTTGCATGTAAGTTAGAACAGGTATATTTTCCTATTACCTGTAAGAGCCCCCATTCCTAAGGACTAGTCATAAACTAGTCAGATGTTTGTAACTCGGGGACTTATAATATCTTATGATCGATCATAAGTGAGACTTGTATGTAAGTCAGATGTTTATAACTCGGGACTGCCTAGATGGCTATAGGTAGGCACTGTGGAAAACAAAACGCATCATTATCAATCTTTGTTACAAATGTATAAGCTATAAGCTATGACATGTCCCATTTTACATTTGAGGCAACTAACTCCCCCAAAAGTAATAAATCTCTTTCAAGTTACATCGTTTTGGAACTAGAAGGTGTAACTCAGGCATTGGTACTGCCTGACCTGTGAAGCAACAAAGTGGCAATCTAAATCCATCTGTCCTGCAGTGTCACAGGTCAGATGGGCTGGAGGCAGAGGCAGGTTAAGTTCTAGCTCAGCTGCTCCTGGCATGTCCGTTTCTAACTCAAATGAAGCCTTCTGCTCAGTAACACTTCACTCTAGGTTTTGTTTAGCTTCATTTCGTTCATCTCCTTTGCCTTTTTAAAAAAGGTTATGTACTGACAGCACCAGTTGCTGTGAGGCGCAGGGCTCCAGGGACTCATTCAGTGCTGCTGGGAACTCACAGTGGTGCAGCCACTTTGGAAGGCAGCATGGCAGTTTCTTACACAAGCCGACATTCTCACCCTAGAATCCGCCAAGTGGGTTTCTTGGCATTTACTCAGCTGAGTGGAAACCTAACACCCGCAGAAAACCTGCACGTGGACGTTTACAGCAGCACCAGTTCGAATTGGTCAAACGTGGGAGCCACCAGTATGCCCTTCAACAGGTGAATGGATAAAGATGGAACAGTCACGCAGCATAAAAGCATTCAGTGCCCAGAAAGGAATGGGCTAACCAGCCGTGAAAGAACACAGAGAAAGCTGAACCTCATATTACTGAGGGAAGACGCCAATCCGAAATGGACACACAGTCTGATGCCAACTGTATGACATTCTGCAAAAGGCAAAACTACAGACACAGGGGAAAGACAAGTGGTGGCCACGGGTCACAGGAGAGGGAGGATGGACAGGCAGAGCACAGAGGCCTGTGGGATATTCTGATGGCAGATACATGTCAGTGTTGGGCAAAGCCCACGGCACGTTCAACACAGAGTCACCCTACTGGAGACTGTGGATGTGGGGTGAGGATGCGTCAGTGCAGGTTCCTCGGCTGGAACAAATGTGCCACCCTGGTGTGGGGTGTTGATAGCGCGAGGTGGGGATTGCGTGGGAACTCTCTACTTCGTACTCAGTTTTGCTGAGGCCTAAAATTTTTCTAATAAGTAAACTCTATTTTTTCAAATGGAGGAAAGAGAGAAGTTAATCAAAGAGTACAGAGTTTCTGTTAGACAGGAGAAATGAAATTTAGTAATCCATTATACAGGATGGTGGCTATAATAAACAATAATGCATTGCGTATTTCAAAATTGCTAAAAGAGTAGATTTTAGATGTTTTCACCCCCCCAAAAAATGATAGGTATGTGAGGTGATGGACTTCTTAATTAAGTTTAATTAACACGTTAGATTTAATTCGATTTCTCTTTCCTCATTGTAAACATATATCAAAGCTTCACATTGTATCCCAAATTAATATACGATTATTATTTATCAATTTAAAAGAAAAGTTAAAAATAACAAAGGGAAAACTGATTTTAACAATATTCTCTTCAAACAAAGGAAACAATTCTTATTTAAAAAAGGGGAATCGAAGTTTTCATTACTTAGAGATAGTTGTTCAACTATCAGGGTAATCTACAACAATCTAATGAAAAAGCTACTGGAACTGGTAAGAACGCAGCAAGTTAGCTGGATTACAAGATCACCACGTAATCAATTGCTTTCCTCTCATTACCTATTGCTATTATCTTACCAAATGGAAAAGAAGTATATCATTGACAGTAACAATAGCAGCAACAAAAATACATTAAAATATATGTATTTGTAAATATGGAAACTTTTAAAGATAAAAATCATGAAACTTCACATGACATTTATGCAAAGATAAAGGCTATCTAAATAAATAGAGACATGTGCCTGTTCTGAAGAAAATATTAAAAAAATTGAAGATGTCAACTATTCTCAAATTATTTCACAGATTCAAGCAGCCCCCATCAAAATCATAATAGGGAGATTGTATGCTTTGTTTTGAATTCCAAAGTGTTGTCTGGAGATTTCTGATTCATTGAATGAGGAATGGGAAGAAGCTCAACTTTGAGGCTGAAGGACCTGGGCCCCAGCTCAGGTCGGGCACTTTGTATTTGTGAGACATCAGCAGGTTGTTTAACCTCGCAATCTCAGTTTTTTCATCTATGAAATAATGGTGGCAATATTGCCATTTCAAATGATTTGTCTAAGAAACAAATGAATTAATAGAGGAAAAATACTCAGCACAGTGCCTAGCAGTAACTGTCAGTTACTACAACTATGTAACAAAAAAAGAAGTCAAATAAAATAAATCACCCCATTTCTGAAGTAAATGTAAAACTGAGTCTAAATGAATAGTCACATATCCTAAATGTTATGGAAGTGCTTAAGAATCTGGCCCTAGTTCCATTGGCCTTCCTCACAGTTGACATTACTTCTCAAAAATTTTATTACTTATGGTCAGGCCCAAGTGATGTTATCATGGTTTACCATCCTTAATAGTGAATATTGGAACTGAAAGTATACTAGAGCGGTGGGTGAGGATCTTTCTTATCTATCTCCAAGGTACACAGAGTCTCTGAACAGCGGTCATCAGCAGGATGTACTGGTCACACAAGTCCTTTTGGCTGAGGTTATAACCCCAAGGATTCCCTAGGGACTTGATATTCAAATTGGTGAACACATATCTTAAGAGAGCACTTTGAGATCTTAACACCCACATATACTTGTCCTATGTACATATCATGTGGTCACACTGTTGTTTCCACCTCCCTTTCATGATCATTCCTGTTCCATTTTGCCAAAGACAGAGGCGCTCACATCTTCCATCAGAATCTTAATTCAGAGCATTGATCCTGCAGGTAGAAATCGCTAGAATTTAAAGAAACAATCTAAAGTATTTTTTGTGGTCACAAAAGATTTTTATTGCTGTATCAAGTGGTATCTAATGTATTAATTTTAATAAAATCAAAGGAGTCCCCAATTTAGCAGTGGAGGATAAAAACAAGTTTGAGGCAAGATGTGATGGATCATGACTGTAGTCCCAGCTCTTTGGGAGACCACGGTGGGAAGAAGACTTGAGGCCAGGAGTTTGAGACCAGCACAAGCACATAGCACAACCCCCCTCTCTACAAAAACATTTTAAAAATAATACTGATTTTGAAAATGGGAAAAATACCTTAATAGATATTTGTTTTGGTTTTTGTTTTGGTTTTGAGACAGAGTCTTACTTTGCTGCCCTCGGCAGAATTCAGTGGTGTCATAGCTCAAGCAACCTCAAACTCTTGGGCCCAAGTGATTCTCTTGCCTCAGCCTCCTGAGTAGCTGGATCTACAGGCGCCTGCCACAATGCCTGGCTATTTTTTTATTTTAGAAATGGGGTCTCACTCTTCCTCAGATTGGTCTCAAACTCATGAGCTCAGGCAATCCACCTGCCTCGGCCTCCCAGAGTGCTAGGATTACAAGTGTGAGCAACCATTCCTGGTCTCTTAATAGATATTTCTTAAAAGAAGACATACCAGTGGCCAGCGTGTATGTAAAAGAATGTTCAACATCACTAATCATCAGAGAAATGCAAGTCAAAACCACAATGAGATGTCAGCTCACACCAGTTAGTATGGTTATTATCAAAAAAAAAAAAAGATTCCAAGTGTTGGTGAGGATGTGGAGAAAAGGGAACCCTTGTATACTGATGGTCAAAATATAAATTAGTGTAGTCATTACAGAAAACAGGATTGAGTTTTCTAAAAAAAATTAAAAATAGAATTACCATGTGATTCAGCAGTAACACTCTTGGGTATGAGTCATCCATCAGTATACTTAGGGGATTGGTTCCAGGGCCCCCCTCCCTATATGTTCAAGAATCTGTGCATACTCAAGTCACACAGTCAGCCCTGTGGAGTCCCAGTATGTGGAAACTTGGGCCTTTATGTAAGTGTTTTGCATCTTTTAATCCTGTATTTTCAATCCACATTTTATTGAAGAAAATCAATGTATAAATGGACACTCACAGTTCAAATCTATATTGTTCAAGGCTCATCTGTATATCCAAAGGAAATAAATTAGTATGTTGAGGAAATATGTGAAATTGCCTGCTTATTGCAGCACTATTCACAATAGCCAAGATACCAAATCAACTTACTTCTTCATCAATGCATGACTGGATAAAGAAAATGCGGTGTCCTCTTAAAACACCAATATCATACGTTAAAGAAATTGAAAAAATTGTTCCTTTCATTTGGAATAAAAAAATAGCGAATATAATCTACAAAATAAAAATAAATCTGGAGGTGTCATATACCAGAACTCAGGTTATACTATAAGTCTGAAGTGATCAAAACAGCATCGTATTGGCATAAAAAATTAGAGACATAGATATTTGGAGCAGAAACGAGAACCTAGAGATTAATACAACCTCCTATCATTGTCTGGTCTTCAATAAGCCAACAAAAGCATCCACTGAGGATGATGCTGAGAGAACTGGTTAGTCACATGTAAAAGACTAAGCCACCCCTCTAACCACTTACAAAAATAAACTCACACTGAACAAAAGATTTAAATCTGAGACATGAAATGAATAAAACTCTAGAAGAAAGTCTGGGTAAACACTTAACAATATCTGCCTGGAGAAAGATTTTATGAAGAAGACCCCATTGGCAATTGCAGCAAATATAAAAATAAACAAAGAAGACCTGATCAAGTCACAAAGCTTCTGCAAGTTAAACACACAATCAACAAAGCAAATAAACGACCTTCAGAATGGGAGAGGATATTGTATGCTACAATCTGACAAAGGGCTAATAACAAGAATCTACAAAGAACTCAAGCAAATCAATACGAAAAGAGCAAACAACCTCATGAATCATAGACAAGAGGAATGAACTGAATCCTGTCCCAAGAGGACAGAAAAATGACCAACAAACACAACAACAAAAAATGCTCATCACCCCTAATTATCAGAGAAATGGAAACCAAAATCACTTTCAGATATCACGAAACACAAATGAGAATTGCCCATATCATAACATTTTAAAGTTACAGATGCTGACATGGCATGGGTGCAGAAAGAGGGGAGCACTTGTGCCCTATTGGCTATATTGTGCCCTAATATAGCCTTTTGGAAATAAATGTGGAAAATCCTCAAAGAGCAAAAAGTAGACTTTCCATTTCATCCTACAATCTTATTCCTAGGTGTCTGCCCAGAAGAAAAACAATCATTTTACCATAGGACTCAACTCAAACATTTGCACTCAAATGTTTATAGCAACACAATTCACAATCACAAAGATGTGGAAACAAACCAAGTGCCCATCACGCATAAATGGAATAATAAACTGGGGTATGTGTATACCATGGAATACTATTCAGCCACAAAAAAGATGGAAACTCTGCATCTTTTTTGTTTACCTGTAAGGATTTGGAAAGCACTCTCCTAAGTATCTCAAGAACAGAAAAGCAAGCATCCCATGTACTCTATACCCTGTTGAAACTAATAGATCAAAACTACAGGCCCACATGAGAGAAAAACATAATTAAAATGCAATAAGGGGAAGGGAGTAAGGGAGAGAGAGTAAGGGTTCAGTGGAGGCAGTTGGGTAAGTTCCCACCTAATGGATGCAACATAAGGGTATATGGTACACTACCTGGGTGAAGGACTCAATTGCAACTTGGACTTTACCTTTCAAATGCAGAAATGTAACCTGATTGCATGGACCTGCATAGTAATCTGGAATAAGTAAATAAATCTGCATTCAGGAAGGAAAAATAAAGAAAACAAGAAAATGTGGAGAGCTGCTTGGGGAAGACTTTCTGAAATGCTGACTGGAGACTTTGATTTGAAGTCCAGCTGGGCCAACCGAGGAGGGAGAGGACAACAAATGTGTCACCAGCGAGTTCCTCAAGGGGCTCCCTCTGTCCACTGGAGATACCAGCCCAGAGCCTGAGATACTTCCCGGAGCTCCACTGCCACCTCCCAAGGAGGTCATCAATGGCAACATAAAGTCAGTGACCCGAGTACAAGATAGATGATGATGGCAAGAAGTTCAAGATTGTCTGCATCTTCACAATTGAGACCCAGAAGGCCTCAAAGGTGGCTGCAAGGAAGAAGAACTGGAAGAAGTTTGGGAACTCAGAGCTTGACCCCCAGCCCCCAGGGCCCAATATGGCCACCATCACCATTAGTGATTATGTCTCCATGACATTCATCGCCAGCAAAAAGGACCTGATCTGCCAGAAGAAGGACTCAATGAACAAGCTCAAAGGCCAGAAGATAGTGTTCTGCTGCATCTGCAAGGGAGACCACTGGACCACCTGTTGCCCCGGCAAGGACACCCTGGGGCCCATACAGAAGGAGCTGGATGAGCAGCTGGGCCTGTCCACTGGCAAGAAAGAGAAGCTGCCAGGAGAGCTGAAATGAAGCCCATGTAGACAGCTCAGAACAAGACAGGGAAACATGTGCCACCAAGTCTGTGTGATAGGGCCAGCCACCGAGAGGAGTCCATGCAGCCCAACCGCAGAGCTGATGACAATGCCACTATCTGCGTCACCAACCTATCAAAAGACACACGTGAGACCAACCTACAGGAGCTCTTCTGGCCCTTCAGCTCCATCTCCCACATCTACCTGGCTAAGGACAAGACCACTGGCCAGTCCAAGGGCTTTGCCTTCATAAGCTTCTACCCCCGTGAGGATGCTGCACGCACCATTGCTGGGGTGTCTGGCTTTGGCTACAATCATCTCATCCTCAATGTCGAATAGGCCGAGCCATCTACAAACTAAGCCAGCTGCCATCACTTGGCCCTGTACCCTTGGGAAAAGGAGGCAGCCTCTGATGGGGTCTCCAGCTCCAAGGACAATAAAAAGGCTCAAGATGAAAAAAAAAAAAAAAAACGAAGAAAAAAAGAAAATGTGGTATATACACAATGGAATACTATTCAGCCATTAAGAAAAAGAATGAAATCCTGTCACTTAGAACAATGTAGATGAACCAATCCAGAGGATATTGTTATGTGAAATAAGCTAGACACAGGAAAGCAAATACCTCGTGTTCTAATTCACATGAGGAGAAAGACAGTCCATCTCATAGTAGAGAATACAACAGTGACTAAGGAGGGTATGGTATGGGAACAGGAGATAGGGACAAGTTAGTCCACAGGTACAAAGGTAAAATTAGAAAGAAATAAGTTCTGGTATCTTATTGTTTACTTGGGTAATTATAGTCAATAGAAAATTGTACATTTTATAATAGCCAGCATGAGGATCTTCGTTGTTCTACTACAAAGAAATGATAAATATTTGAGATGAAGGATGTGTTAATTACCCTGATTTGATCATTACACAATGTGCACAGGTATCAAAACACCACATTGCACCCCACAAATATGTACTACTTTTAGATGGCAATTATAATTTTTAAGATAGTTTTGAACGATAGATTACTTTGTCATTTTAAGCATATGGCTCAGAGGAGTTCAAAGAATCAAGTGACATCAATCCACTCATTATTTTTCCATCTGTTCATTCATGCAGCAAGTATTCACATAGCTTTTTACATCTATAAAGAGGAAAAAAATTGATAAAATTGCCTCATTTGAGCAATAAATAATATTCTGCATGGATATATGAAATTAAGTCTTCATTCAGACCAGTAAGAAAGGTACTAACATTTTGCTTCATTTACTTCCTGATAATCACAAATTGAAATATACATGGCAGGTTGTCAGTCAAAACTTTAAGAATCTCTGCTGGTCTTCACATCACCAATGTATTATATGTTGCAATCTCACACATGTGCACAGAATTCTTGCAAGCTCTGAGTTGCAAGTGAGTCCCATGGTATGGAAAAGATCACCGGACTCTAAGGTTGTTTCCTTGCTCTGCTTCCCACATCTTGCCATGACCACATGATCCTGTGATGTCTAATGTGGGTGGAAATGTGAGAGAACTAGGCTGAGGAGTAGAGGCAGAGGAAGCCATCCTCTTGAAGCATTTATTTAGATTGGAACTTACGAAATATTTTAGCAATTAGGGAATATGGACTGTGAGGCAAGGAATAAAGCACAGGTAGAAGATGTGGATATTTCAGAGAGTATGTACACAGGGAAACCACAACGCAAATCGGGAGCCTCGGAAGTCCATTGAACACTGACAGCACAGGCCTTGAATAAGAAGGACAAGAAATGTCTGACTGAGGCTTGACCTTCCCCCCACGGAGAGCCTGTACAAAATTCTCTAGGGACAAATGAGCCAGTCCAAGATATGCTGGGAACAGTATGTGCAGCTGGCTCCTTGATAAGAGGAAAAACCTCCTGGGGCTAGATAAGAAGAACAACTTCTTTCTCCCCTGGTCCTGGTATGGGTATGTCATCAGCCTATCTGCCCTGCAGGGACTTAGAGACTTACTAGCCTCCTGTGTAAACTGTGTGCATAGTCAAACCTGGTGCCTGCTCTTACATCCTGCTTCTAAACTTTGTTCTTTGTTCCACTGACTCATCCTAATTCTTTAATTTATAAAAAAAACATAGAGTATAAGCAGTTAAATTAACAACTTAGCTGAAATGATTAAAGAGTAGCTGAGTTAAAGTGGTAGATACCCTAAAGATGATGATGTACAGCATTGCTTTTAGCTTTCACTGGGATCAGCGATTTTCTTATTTAAAGACAACGTATGTAATAAAAACTGAGTTAACCCAGAACATGGGGCCTTCGCCATCTTTCATACTGGTGGTAATGGTCCCATAGGCCCCCCTTTTTTTTGTGAGACAGAATCTCCCGATGTCACTATGTCACCCTGGGTAGAATGCTGTTGCATCACAGCTCACACTAACCTCAAACTCTTGGGCTTAAGCAATTCTCTTGCCTCAGCCTCCAAAGTAGCTGGGACTACAGGTGCCTGCCACAATGCCTGGCTTTTTGGTTGTGGTTGTCATTGTTATTTAGCAGACCCAAGTCAGGCTCAAACCCGCCAACTTTGGTGTATGTGGCTGGCACCCACTCACTGAGCTATGGGCGCCAAGCCCCTTGGCCCACTCTTTTTAAACCCTACTTTGTCTTTATTTCTTTCATTCTCTCATCTCCACCAAGCATTGGGGATACTCATGGATTATGTGGGGGCTGGCCCCCTACAGTCTAAAGCCTTGTTATGTATCATACTCTAGGAAGAATAATTAAGAGAAGAAAATGTAAAATCCTTAGTCTGTTGCTGAGTTGTCCAAGATAACAGCTTCAGATGTGTGCACGTCCCTAGTTGTGTTGTTCGTCAGGCTAGGAGTGACACTGGGTACTATTTGGGGTACCAGATAGAGTTTGGGGACACTCCATCCATGTGCAATTTGATTTCATGCATTATTTCCCATCAGTGGGACCTCCATCACCCAGCTACGATAAGCACACTCTCTGCATGGCCTGTGAGGTCCCACTCTTAGTAGGAGTCTAAGATCACCAAAGAAAGGGATTTTGTGTTCTCTGAAAAAAAGGTGCCAATTACAATAATGAAAATAAGAATTTTTTCACCATTAGCCTAGAGAGAAAAGGGTTTACCCATTAGCATCCCTAACAAGTTGAAGGCTTTTTTTAAATGTAGAAAAAATACAGAGAAGCAGGCCAAGTAACCTCGGATGTATGATGAACCAGGAAACTGCTGAACAGATACTCAGGATCCTTGAGGCTATTTGTTTTGTTTACTCTCATAGTTGCCTATGTTGGCTATAAAGACAAAAATCTCTTGTCCCCATGTTGCTGGAAATGTTCGGGCCAGGGTCACAGAGATGAGACCAGCAGTCAGAATGTAGTGAGAAAAGGAGGGCTACAGCTCTCTCAGGCATGTAGCCACTTTAGTTTATTTCTTACAAGCTTATATACTTTAACAATGCAAGGTTTTGTACGTATACACATGTACACATTCTAATAAAACCAACTGGCTACAAATGGTTTTTATGATAAAAGTACAAAGAAACCATACAGAGTAACCACAAAAACTTATTCAGTCTTTCATCTGTAAAAAACAGGTACGACCTTTAATTGAGATGCACATAAACTTATCTTGTTTTCCACTCCCAAGGTCCCTTCCAGGAAATTCCAGAGACAGCCAGACTCTGCTTTCAGGGCCTGCCTCCTACGTGATTAACTTTCTAATCACTTTGGAGGGTCTTTAAAAGAACATTCTTTCATGTGGACCCTGAGAGACTTTCTTCAAACATAAGTCAATGGCACTCAAAGTTACGTTGAGGTTACATTCCCCACAGCGGTAGGGTGTCTCAGAATGGTGTTAAGGGGCTCAACACGTTACCAACATCCCCTTACCTGCTCTGATTGCTGCCAGTGCCCTGTTGCCTTGTGTGACCTGGGTTGACTCCTGGCTTTTATAGTGGCCACTGGCCTCACTGCCCAGCCCCTGCCAGGGCCAGGCTACCAGAGAGCACAGCTCCCAAGTGGAGTCCATGCCACACAGAAGCCCTCATCTCAAATGTAGCTTCCCTAATTTAATTTTTTTTTCTTTTTTTTTTAGAGACAGTCTTACTCTTTCCCCCTTGATAGAGTGCCATGGCGTCACAGCTCACAGCAACCTCCAACTCTTGGGCTTAGGCAATTCTCTTCCCTCAGCCTCCCAAGTAGCTGGGATCACAGGCTCCTGCCACAACACCTGGCCATTTTTTGTTGCAGTTTGGCTGGGGCCAGGTTTGAACCCACCACCCTTGGTATGTGGAGCCAGCGCCCCACACATTGAGCCACAGGTGCCGCCCCCCAATTTAAAATTTTTTAAGTTTAAGGCCTGGCGCAGTGGTTCACACCTGGCAATAGAGTGAGACTTTGTCTCAAAAGCAAACAAAAAAACCCAGATTATTTATCAAATATTACTAAATACACATGAATTTGAAAAGAGTTTGTGTTTAATTGATTTATGAGAACAACATATAATACAAGTACATGCAAAAAAATAACACATTTGAACACATACACAAGCACACAAAGGCCCAGTAGACTTCACCTCAGAACTCACCATGAGACAGCAACACAGACTCACCAGATTACAGGATGATGGGATCCAGATCATTTTTGACTGAACTGGAATTTGTCCACATGGCTAAGTTTTAGTTGCCCTGATAGTTAATCTAATTAACAATAAAGCCTGTGGGCTCAGTGCCAGTGGCTCAAGCCACTAAGGCGCCAGCCACATACACCTGAGCTGGCAGGTTCAAATCCAGCCCAGGCCCGCCAAACAATGATGGCCACAACCAAAAAAAAAAAAAGAGCCGGGCATTGTGGTGGGTGACTGTAGTCCCAGCTACTTGGGAGGTGGAAGCAGGAGAATCACTTGAGCACAGGAGCTAGAGGTTGCTGTGAGCTGTGATGACATAGTACTCTACCTAGGGCAACAGCTTGAGGCTCTAATCTCAAAAAAACCCAAAAAAACAATAAAGCCTGTGGATCAAAGTTTTTGGTAAACCAATTTTTATGGTAGTTTGATTTGTTTTTTTTTTTTTAAGATAGAGTCTCACTTTGTCACCCTTGGTAGAGTGCTGTGACATCGCAGCTCACAGCAAC
The DNA here is from genome assembly GCA_963574655.1 of Perodicticus potto. Classification (NCBI taxonomy): domain Eukaryota; kingdom Metazoa; phylum Chordata; class Mammalia; order Primates; family Lorisidae; genus Perodicticus; species Perodicticus potto. The sequence goes on along the minus strand of CAUYRH010095814.1, from coordinate 1,618 downwards.
CTCTCTCTCTTGGTCTTAAGCTATTCTCTTACCTCAGCCTCCCAAGTAGCTGGGACTACAGGCACCTGCCACAATGCTGGGCTATTTTTTTGTTGCAATTGGCATTATTTAGCAGGCTCAGGCCAAGTTCGAACCCACCTGCCTTGGTGCACATGGCCTGTGCCCTACCCATTGAGCTACGGGTGCCACCCATGGTGGTTTGATTTGTAAAAAAAACTCTTTTAGCCTTCTTCAGTTTAAAATGAGTTTTCAATGTGTACATTTTAGCTAGAACTGGCTGCCTTGCATTAGTAATACCATAAATATTGAATTTATCTCAACATCAGTAGAAAAAGTTAACAGACTCAGAATACGCAGAAAGGAAAATAGACCAAGAGCTTAAGAGACTTGACACTTTTAACTTTATAGGGGCAGGTTGACCATTTGAGCTTTGAATATTCCTTGATGTAATTTGCCCTTCAGGTAAAATGTGTGCACAGGCTTGGCGCCTGTAGCTCAAGTGGCTAAGGTGCCAGCCACATGCACCAGAGCTAGTGGGTTTGAATCCAGACTAGGCCTGCCAAACAACAATGACAACTACAAGCAAAAAATAGCCCAGTGTCAGATGGGAGCAAGACAGCAGCCGAGTAACAGCTTCCTTGCAACTGGGCACAGTGAGACTGGGGAGAGAAGACTTCAGGCATCTCTGGCTGGCGGGATCTGCCCAGAAACATCCCTTTGGGGACACAGGGAGACAGTGTGAGACTTCTGGACCCCCTGAGGAAGGCAGAAGCAGTGGAGATCTGGCAAGTGGTTGCGTGTGTTTGTTTGGTCTAATCCTGCTGGCAGCTGTGGGTGCAGCAGCAGTGAGATTGCAAACTGGAAAGGCCTTACCTGTGAGCTGTTTGGGTTCCTTTTGGACTTGGAACTCAGTTGAACTGCCTTGGGAGAACTTGGGCAAGAGTGCGGAGGTCTTTGAGCATTGTCTGGGGCCCCAGACTGAGCCACCGAGCCAGATGGAGCTACCAGTGTTTGGTTGTGGGCTGTGTGGAGCCATTGTGGGAGAACTGCCCTGGCAAGCTCCACCCTCAGGGTCACAGAACAAGCATCAGGCGGGAGTGAGTAATCTAGTGACTGAGCAGCCTAAAGGCAGGGACTGAGATGCCTTGCAGCCTTAGCCCTCAGGGGCATAGGGTGAGACCGGTTTTGGCACACTGGGTAAGTGGATAGCCACTTAAGGAGTGATCCCAGCCCCATGTGCTTTCCTGGGAAAGCTTCTGCTTAACCCAAGTTAGCAATTTAAAGTGCCTTCTAAGCAGGCTGAGGAGGTTTTAGGCTCCCCACCCTGTAGGGTTTGAGAAATCATTAGAGGCCTCCGGTCTCCATTTTGTACAGCTGTATCAACATTGTGATCAACATATCATACCCCAGAAGATCACCTCTTGCCCAGACAATATCAGCAAGATATATATACTGCTTTATTTTTTGTTTTGTTTTGTTTTGTTTTTTGTTTGTTTTTGTTGTTTTCTTTTTAATTTCAACATTTTCCTTAAAGATTTTTCTTTTCTTTCTTTCTTTTCTTTCTTCATTTTTCTAGTTTAACTATAATTTTCCATTGTTGCCTTTTTCAACAATTAGA
>CAUYRH010095813.1:0-21364 GCA_963574655.1 Perodicticus potto | reverse complement strand
TACAAACATATTTCACTTATAAATGAGGATGCAATATCCTAAACAACATATTGACAAGTTGAATTAAAAATTAATGTTTAAGTAATGTACTTTGGTCAAAATTAAATCCAATTTATGTGAGAATTAGTCACTATTTTCTTTTCTTTTTTTTTCTTTCCCTCACCCCCTCCCTCTTTCTCTCTGTCTGTTCTCCCCTTTCTCCTTGCCCCACCATGTCATTAATTGTCATTAATTGTCCTCATATCAAAGTTGAATACATAAGATTCATGCTTCTCCATTCCTGTGATGCTTCACTAAGAATAATGTGTTCCACCTCCATCCAGGTTAGTACAAATGTGGCAAAATCTTGATTATCAACATGAGACTCACAGCTGGGTTCCTGGGAAGGTTCCGTCACATACCGCCTTCTATATTGTTCCCTCCTGACTGGACATTTGGTCAGTTTCAGGAAGAGTTTAGGTCAGGGCTGAGTAAGGGGGGAAGAGGACTGACACATAAATTAAGAGAGGAATAGAAGAGGTGACAACTTGGGTTAAAGGGAAAGGATGTGATCTCAAAATCTGGACTCAGAGTGGTCTGGGGTTAAAGTGTCCAGGGGCTCTAGGCAGATGGAACGATCGTGAGGACTGAAGTGAGTGGCTTGGAGATGGAACAAGCTTATGCTGAGGGAAAGAAAAGGGCTCCCCACCTACATTTTTCTCCACCACAGCCTCCCAGAAAATTCATCTTTGTCAGCATATCAGAGAAGCAGGACATTGTCCAAGCCGTTTTTTCTTCTTCAAGAGCAAGACTCGTCAGAGTCAGGGTGACTCTGGGGCCAAGGCTAGGGTTCAAGACTGAGCAGGCAGGGACAGAGTTCTAGGAGACAGATGTACCAAGTACCCAATGCCCTGAGGTCTCTTCCTCCACATAGAAGTTATAGGCAGGTGGAAGCAGGGGCAGAGGGGCTACAGGAGAAAAACATAAAGTTTATCCTCTACTTGACTAAGGAGTGATTTAAGAAAATGTCTACCTGACCATGTGACTGCATTCAAATGTCCCCATGTCTAAGGGAAGAACAAACTTCATGGTCTGTTAGACAAATGCCATTCCCAATATGGCACTGCCCTCTGGCCTTGCTAAACTCATCTTTCACATATCCCTACATTCTAACCATTGGTACTTCCCAAATCGCACCACATCCCTCCGTGTCTTTGCTGATGCTGTATCTCTTGCCATTATAGAACTTTCTTCACTTGGTCAGTGCAGTGATGTCTTACTCAGCTTCCCCAGTGCCTCCGGGGAACCCAGGCTTCATTCTTCCAGGCCTATGGAGTCATGCTGTGGAGTTTGCCATACTTTTTATGTTTGATAGATACAGTGCAATCAGATAACCCGATTCTTACCATGGATCTGCCAACTGCCAGTGTGTGACCTAGAGCTATTTACATAACCTCCTGAAGTTTCATTTTCTCATATTATTATCTGAAAAAAAATGAGAATGATAATTCTCACATATCTTAGCCAATCGTTATGAAGACTAAACGAAATAATGCATGTAAAGCATTTAAAACAATGCTTAAAACATTTAAGCTGTCATTAATGTTACTTGATATTAATCATAGCATTTATGGGGCTTCACATGGTACCAGCCTCAACAGAGAAGCAAGGAGTTATACATTTCCCCTCAAATTCTCAAAGTATTAGTAACATTGAATTTTATTCTATTAGAAATTAACCCTTTGGAACAAGGGGCTTGGAGGTACTACTAAATCAAAGAACAATAGTTGTTCCATCAAGCTGACAGGCTGCCACTGAAGGTCATTTGCGCCCTGCTCTTACTGCACTGGAAAGCAGTCATTCCAGCCAGGGCCAGCCATGTCACAGGCAAGAGGTAGCCCCTATCCAGGCTCAGAACTTTCTCCTTCTAGAAGAGAAAATGGCAAATAAATAAATAAAATCCGTATAAATTTAAATAATTGGAAAGTAGCTTGACTGAAAAAGACACTTTTCTTTTTCACCACAAATGTCACCATCTGGACTTTTCCTTTTTTAATTTCTTTGGGACCTGACAAGTCACTGGGCTGATATAATCACACCCAGTCAAAAATGACAGACACATCTCGGCAAGTTAGGGTGGGCAGAGTTCCAGGGTGGCCAGTGAGGACCCAGAAACCAGTGGGAGGGTGGTTTCAACAGCCACCTCCCTTCCCCAGAACACAAGTGCTCCCAAAATGTGAGCATCTGAAACTACACCCCCTACACACACACACACACACGTGTGTGCCCATTTGAGGACATGTGTGTGCTGCCCAGATTCGATTAACCTACAAGTTAACTCATTTTCTAGCAAAAAAAAAAAAGGGCAAGAAAGGCCAGTCAGCAGACTGTGCTGCTATTAATAAAAGACATGTTGCCACCCTGTTTCTGCACTTGTCTCGGTCTCTCCCAAACAGTCCTTCATTAAACAGGCAAGAATAATCCAAGAGAACCAGCAAACAGAATCCATTGTTCTATATGGGTCAACCGAGAAGCTTCATGTGGACACAGGCCCACAGACTTATTCCCAGCTATCACGTATTAATATTTCCACCCACAAAATCACCTAATTTAATATTTTATTTCAGCTCTTTCTATATTATTTTAGTTACGATTATCTAGAAAGTAAAATGCCTCCCATGAAGATCTTGTGCAGAGCACCTTTTCAAAATAGGAAAATATACCTTTTTGTAAATTGTCTTCTGTGGCAACTTACAGAGCTTCAGACTTTAGGAATATTTGCCTATTGCTCACTTTATTTGCAAGGGCCTTAATGTGTGTGTATGTGTACATACATATATATGAATATGTATAATCCTTTGCCAAATTTTTGCAGTGCTGTACATGTAAATACTGTGGAAATATTGCAGGACAATGGTAGGACAGTGCTTTTCAAACTTGAACCACCAGTGAATCATATTGGAAGCTTGGAATTTAGTCGTCTGCATTTCTAACGAGCGCCAGGAGATGCAATGTTGTTGGTCCATGGACCACACAATGGGTAGCAGAGTCAGGGGAAGTTGATATCATTTGTATACTAAAAATTCATGGGTTCTCCTGGGCATGTTCCTTGGCTTCATACCATATACCCAATCATTAACCAGAGCAATAATTTGTTGATTTCTCAATGCCATCTATGGCAGGGTGCACTATACCTAAATTCTTCCCCAGTTTACCTTCTTTCTCCACTCTCAGTCCCTGCTTCAACTCTATCACAGTCAACTGTGACCCAGACTGTCATAGTGGGTTCCAGATAGATAGGGAAGCTTCTCTATCTCACTCTTACCTTTTGTCAACCATATTTAACCCTGTGGCCAGAATGTAGATTTAATGTACATATATTGATATATCAGATGATGTCTTTAATATATTTGCATCAGATTCTGGGCCTCTCTTGCTTAAAATTCCTAGATGGCTTCAGGTGTCCTTAGGATAACATCCAAAATTCGTAGTATGGTCTGTGAAGCCCAACGTGATCCCAGTCTTTCTATCTATGTAGCTTCATCTCCCCCAGGCTCCTCCTTCATCACTTTACTTCATCCACTCTGGGCTTCTTTTGGCTTCCTGAGTATGTACAACTTCTTCCTAACTTGGGGACTTCAGGACTGACATATGTACTCCTTGCCTGAAACTTTTTTTTCACCCTTTCTCTTCTCTCACCATCGTCCCACACCAGCTAATCCCAACCGTCTACCTCAATTCACCTTTTAGGTCTTAGCTGAGATCGAGGCTATTCAATGAGGTTTCTGTTCTCTGTTAGACACCTTCTGCTTTCATGGCACTTAAGGCACCATTTTCATAGCTGTTTGCTTACTGCAAACTCCATGAAGGCCTGGTCTAGGTCTGCTTCATCATCACTGAACTGCCAGCACATGACTCAGGTGTGGCATATGGAAGGCGCTTAGTGAATGTTGTTAATAAATGAGTGAAACAAAAAACTAGTGACAAGGGGTGTACTGGTACTGTATAGAACTATAGAGAGAACCAGTAGTGAGTGAGGGTTTCCCTGTGACAGGAAAGGATGATGAGGGTGGGGTTAGCTGGTGTTAATTATATTAGACAAGGGTTTGGGGGAAGCCACAGGGGAGGGAAAGGTACTTGGACAAAGTATAAGAGGAAGAATAGGTACTCTGTAGACAGAGGTGAGAGAGGGTGTGTTAGACAGTAGGAAAGGCAGGCAGTCTCCAAACATGGGGAGTCTTTTATGTCATGGCAAATAATTTGATCTTTAGCCTATAGGTGGCTGAGAGGCGGGAATCTGGAGATAATGTAATTAATTTTGACATAATTAAATGTATGCTTTGGGAATGGTAGACAGGATGGGAAGGATAAAGAATTGAGTCAGAGAGAATGGCTAAGAAATGTTGGTATTATCCCAGGTAAGATAGGAAGCAAGAACACATATCATTATAGAAAACAATAATATTAAGAAACAAAAGAAAACAATAATATTTTAATATTTCAAGCCTTCCTTGAAGCAATAGGCCTATGCATGTGATCTAGGACTTGACTAATCAACTATACCCACCACAGATTTTGAATTGAGGGATCAAAGAAGCAGAAACAATGGAGCACCAGTTCATTCATTAATGCATTCATTCAAGAAATATGTCTTGAGTGCTTTCTCTCTGCCAGGTACTTTTCAAGTTCATGGATCTGTAGCCGAGAACAGAGCTGATGAAAATCCCTGCCCCTAGGGGAGGGGGGATCACATCTACGGGGCATCTTAGAAGGGTACAGAGGAAACTTAGTAATTGCAGAATACAAATGTCTTCCTAGAATAACTAGGAAAGTGCCATGAAGGCTATGTTAAACAGTTTGATGAAAATGTTTCAGATTGTATATTAAGTCAGCTTATTATACCCCATGATTGTACTAATGTACACAGCTATGATTTAATAAAAAAAAAAAAAAAAAGAAAGAAAGAAAATCCCTTCCCCTTAGAGCTCATGTTCTATACTTGGCAGAAAACAAACAATAAATGAGCTATGTAATATGTCAGATGCTGATACTTGATATGGGAAAAAAATAAAAGCAAATGTAATGGATTAGAATATATTAGAGGCAGGAGCAGATGTGACGGGTACACAATTTTAAACAGTGTGATCAACAAAGGCCTCACTGAAAAGGTGACATTTGAGCAAATACCGAAAGCAGGTCGGAGGACAGGCTGCGTGGCTCTAGGGGATGTTTCAAGAAGAGAAAACATTTACCTGCTGGTTCAGCAGCATCACCCAGTATCCAATTCTCCAAGGTCATCAGCAGTTTTAGTGCCAAAGACTGTGTCCCTGCCCAGTGGTAGCAAGTCACAGCCGTGGCATCAGGTCAGCTTCGGCAGGGATGTCCTTAGATGGCTCTGTGATGAGACGTTGGCTATGGTTTTTCTAGCCTCCCCTTTTCTGCCTGTTTATGGAGTTGATTCTCCAACCTTTCTGATGATTCTCTGAGCACCCTAAAATCATTTCGCTAAACCCCTATTCTTTTGTCAACCAAGAGTGGTTAACTAAGTAAGTTCCCAATCCTCAGGGAGCTGAGGTCTCTGAAATGACAAGGAAAACCTCTGTCCCACTTCCCTTAGCCACAGCTCATGTTCAAGGTGGCATAAGAGATTTTTAGCTCTATGTCAGGCTGCCAGTTACCTTGAACAGAAGAAACGGAATCACATACATATCTCTGAAAATGAGCAGATAGAATCACAGACTTGAGATAAAGATGGGAGTATAAAGGGCTCCCTTTTAAAAAGATGCTTTTATGTCTGAAAAAGGAAACACAAAAGAAACCCAGTTAAGACTCATGGTCAAATTGTCTTCATTCCTTACTTGAGACAATAGAATAAGAGTCATGACCACACAGAGAAAGGAGAAAATGCTGGGGGTGAGGCATCTGCACCCAGTAGGGAATGCATATATTCTCAGTTTCGAGTTGTATTATTTTTTTCACATGTTAAAAGTACTGACATTGGTATGCATTTTATTGCCAGTTGTACACGCTGTGAGACAGCGTTACTTTCCTCTTCCTCCAAAAATCTGCGATGAAGTGTATAGTGCACCCTCCATAGATGGCATTGGGAAATCCACAAAATGTGAACGGGTAGCAACTTAGATCAGGGAGGCTGTCTGTGACTTACATTCCTTTCCTAGTTAGCACACATATCACTCAGCTCCCAGAGTGTGGTGAGAAGATATGGGAAATGGTAGTAATGAGTGTGCAGCAAGCTCATTTCTGAACAGTTAGCCTTCCTAGGTACTCGGGGCTAACTTTGATTCAGCTCACACTTGGTACGAGGCCACTAACAAGACAGTGCGGGGACAACTCCACGAACAACTGCTTACTAAACAGAGAAAAAGCAACTTAGAAATCTCTTATTCCAGGGGTGGAGAGGGCATCGAATCCAAAAAAGAGAAACTCACAGGAGGAGAAAGACTGTGATACTAACTTTATAAGGAGTAAATATGCTACTCTGATGGGCAAACAAATGACAATGGTAATATAGAATTTGAAATGTCACACCACCACCTCTCAGCCATAGTAGGTCACTAGGCCCAAAACATAGACTATTCAGGAAGCAGAGATACAGGCCTCTGTCCTAAATTTGTTTCATATAGTTGGTGCTCTGACATCCATTTCTAGGCCTGACATAAGTTATCTGAAATCCGGTCAGACTGTGTCACCTTTGGTCTAGTTAAAACTTCCCCTTCTCTTGTGATTTTGTGTTCCTCTTTTCACCTACCCCAAATCCAACACACTCTACAAAAGCTATTGACCATTATAAACTTAAGGGTCAACATCAGAATAATGTAAATAAGTTTCCCCTTTGCTAGTGTTTTATTTGAACTGGCCAATCTACACCCCCAAGGGAAAGCCTGAAGGATAACATCTGTGGAGTTTAATAAAGGCACAGCCATTCCCCCTAGGCCCCTCTCTCTCACTTGCTCCTCTGTCTTCCCATTGGCCTCCATTCATCAGCCTTAACCTCTCCGAGACTGGTGAGTTATAAATTTCTTCTGTTTCCTGCATTTTGGTTTCACATCCTCACCTGACACGCACAGTCACACCTTACTTCCTCCCCAGCAGGGCTGTCTTAAAGAGCAGCTATCTTGGCTCATGGCCTCTCTCAAGAGAGAGACCTCAAAACCAAATTAGAAGCTTCGCACAATGACTCACACCTGTAATCCCAGCACTTTGGGGGGCTGAGGCAGGAGAATCATTTATGGCCTGGAATGTAAAACCAGCCTGGACAAAATAGTAAAACCCTATCTACCAGAAAGAAAGGAAGGCAGAAAGGAAGGAAAGAACTATTATAACAGTTTCATGTCTGTTTATCTATGGCTCAGGATGATGTACTTCATCATTCTTTCCCTGATAATCTTTGATCCAGCACTCCACCTTTCCACCAGGCTTGTATGCGCCCTTTTGAGTGGCTATTCTCTAAAACTGAGGAACTGCAAATACACCATCTGTGTGTCTTTGGACCACCCATGTCACTTTTGGGTTTCTCATTTCTAAGAAGTAATAATCACTAGTTGATTAAAATGAGATGATTTTTACCATCATTACTGATGATATGCTCTTGTCTGAATTGGAAGGATTTATACACCGTCGTACTGGGGCTCAACTGTGTTGCTACGTCTGTCTGTTTCTTGGCTACTGTCAGCTTTCCCCATCTCAGCAACCAATCTGAGAAAGTGGGATAAGTGGCATCTCCCCACTACTGGCGTTCGCTTACCACATAACAACCCACCATCAAGTCTCACGGGCACACAGCAATCAGCATTTATTTGGCTGTATCTGGGGTTGAGCATTGGCTGTCCTGCCTGGGCATAAGTGGGGCATCTTAGCTGAAGTGATTCTGCCCACGTGACCCTCATCCTCCTGCCACATCAGAAGGCTCACCTGGGTATGTACTTCCAACGCTGGACGAGTGCCAGAGAGCAAGGTCAATTGTGTAGGTGCTTTTCAAGCCTTCTGTCACATCACACTCCCTTCCATTCAATTGACCAAAGTAAGCCATTATGGTCATCCCAAAAATCAAGGTGCAGAGAGCACCCGAAGGAGGGTACCCTTGCCTTGTTCCTGAACAATTACTGGTCTCAAAGTGTCATCACCAGGGTCTCCGGTTTCTGTCCCCTACTCAGTCCTGACCTACTGGACTGCTCTGACCCTAGGTTCAGGTTTCAACTCAGGTCATTAAAACATATTTTTGCTAAGTGTTAGCTAGAGGCAGGGAAGGTGAGCTCACATTTTCCTAGCCCTTACTCCGACAGACCCTGTGTTGTATGCTGTGTATTTGTTATTACATTCAGTCATCTGTATCCAGCCACACCCTCAGATGGACCAAGTAATTATCCTCAGTTGTTTCTTTTCAGGAAAAAAGAAATAACATAATAACTTGACTCCTATTGTTTTATGGAGCCTTCATAAAATGAAGAAAATGATACTCAAAATGGGTCAGTACCTTTTGAAGTGTCTTAGAAAGGTACAAAGTTGGGTTGGGCAGCTTACGTCATGCAGTCTCACAGAGCTTTCTGCTCCTCTGATTGCTGATTGCTCAGTTTAAGTGACATTCCTGAGTTCATATATCCTTACCTGTCCAAGCCAAGGGTGCGGGGGGCTCTGTCTTTCTGATTCATTGTCCACTAAATTCCTGATGTGACCCTTCTAAAGAATGAAAAACAGCTGGAATGTAGCAGGCTGCCCACCATATTGACTTAGTGATTATATTTTTTTCTTAGCCAAACTGGAAAGAGCCAAGAGCCTTCCCTACTGAGGCTGAAGTGTGTGGATGCCTTTCATCTGCTTCCTGGCTATAGTTAACTTCTTCCATCTAAGAAGCCAATCTGAGAGAATGGGACAAATGGCTTCTGCTCACTCCCTGTGTTGGTTTACGGCATAACAAACAACACAGTGCCTCGGAGGCACAAACCAATCAGCTTTTAAGCTTACATGTCTGGGTAGACTAGGGAACTGGACCAACCTAAGTGTCAATACTGGTTGGCCTCAGTTTTCTCATCAAATAAGTATAACTAATAACATCTCTTCTGCTGTGTTGGTGAGAAGATTAGCTGAGATACACTACATAAAGGTACCTCATACAGAGCTTGGTACACTAAATATTTATAGCTTCCTCTTTCTTTATTTCCCAAGAGATTTGATCATCAGCAGTTGCATCTTCAGCCAATATAAATCCCTGCATCAGATTTTCAGGACAAAAGAAATAACACAACAACTAATGTTTCATGGAGCCTTTGTTTAAGTAAAAAATATACACATCCATATCTAAATCTATATCTATATCTATCTATATATATTATTATGATACCCATAGAATGAATCCTGGATTTGCATGTGTGGGCTGGAAAGGCAGGAGTGCATTGGGGGAAGTGGAAACAGGCTAATAAGTTCCCGTCTGTGATTTGACCTGTTCTCCGCCTGACTAGCTGCATATTCATGTCAATTTCCTCCCAGTTACCTAGGGCAAGAAATGAAGAGGAAAGATCTTTAATCATTTTTTTATTCTAATTGAAACATTTTCCTTGCAAGTGGAGAGAGAACAGGTGCCTAACGAGCCCACATGATGATTCACAAGGTAGTAGATATCACCACAGATATAATTAAACTGGAAGATCAATGAAAATTTCCTTTTTGGACTACTGCCAGGTCTGCACAGACAAGGATCCAGCAAGCTGTATTTATGCACAGTGCTATCCAAAAGTGTGTACTCACACAGGTGTGCCCTGCAATATTGTATCATGATAAATTAAACAGCCACAGCCTCACACATCCAGTATGACTTACTTAGAAAAGCACTTCTATTTCCATGTACAGTTAATGATCCTGGACTACAAACATCACCTGTCAGAAAGGCAGACAATTGCTGCATCTTATCTCCTTGCGCTTTCCTTTTCCCTTTATTATGTTTTTCATTTTCGGTGTATAGAAAACAACCACATAAATAAGAACTGGCCCAGAGGATCAAGACCTGGGAAGAAGGGGAGAGAAATGGAAGGAGGGATGGAAGGAGGAAGGCAGTTAGCAGGGGATTGAAGCATCATAAATATGTGGGCTCCCCTTTGTAGGTCCAGAAAATTGTAATGCATTTACCCCAGGATGTCTAACCTCTCTGGGGCTCAGGACCCTCAGACTCTCTCAACCTATTAATAAGCCTATTCCAATCTTGAGAGTCCAGGATTTTTCTGGTAAAAGCAAGAATGGAAGAAATTAAGGGAAAGGATTGGCATTTGAGATGCCACAATTTTGCAAGATGGGTAGGATTTTCATAAGTTCATATTCTTTGAAATTTATTTGCAGAAATGAGAAAATACCCATCCCGATATTTCTTTTCAGTTGTTTTGCAACGAGACTAATTGAAAAAGAATCACTCCCAGAGTCAGACGACAAATACATTTGTGGTCAGTTCACAAAACAGAGGTGAATCAGATACCTAATGCTCATAGAAACATCAATGCGTTCTTTGCCCGTATTTCAGATAAGAGAAGACAATGCCAATTACCCAAATGCTGTGTTGCATTTGGAGAGTTATGAAAGAATATAAATTCTTTCCTTAGGTCCTTAAAGATAACTTGAAACCAACATAGCTATTTTTGTTATGACAGACTAACTGCTATAACAATTTTAGTGGCTTAACAGAATAAAGATTCATTTTCATTCACATGTATTCTGATCTGGATGTTTCCAGTTGAACAAAGCTTCTTTATTTAGTGAACTTAGAAATCCAGGCTCTTGCCAACATGAAGCTTAACCATTGCAGAGACCCTCAGCGTTCTTTGGAGAAGGTAGAAGATCATGTGGGCCATTTTATAGCCAGAGTTGTAAATGGCCCCCTTTCCATTAGCCAGAAGTCAATCACACAGTATCACCTAGATGCAGAAGCTGCATTCTTCCTTTGTGAGTGTGGAGGAAGCCCAAGCGTTGTCTCTCTTACACCTTCCATATTCCAGATGAGGAAGGTGAGGCTTCATGAGTGATTTGTTCAGGATACATCAGTGGCAGAGGGAAGATTAGAGTTCAGTCTCCTCACTCCTTATTCTTTCTGTTGTAGTTATATCCCTTTGTTTCCCAGGCTTTTTGCAGAGGGATGGCAGGGCTTCAGGTTTCTGGAGGAAGATCCATAACCACAAGGAAGAACTGGCTCCCTACAATTCAATGTCAGCTTTTTGTATACTTAATCAGAGGTATTGCCTGGATAAAATTGCAAAACAAATTAACTGATTGATTTAATAACTTAAGATTTTTTTCCAAATGATTTCACAAGTGGTTGTCCTGACACCTATAAAGGTCACACAACCACCAAGAATGTGGGCAGCGTGATACTTCTTTCGATGTCATGAAGTCTAATATTGTAAGAATGTGGTCATTGCTTAATATTTGTTGCCATCTTTGACTCTTAAAAAGGCATTTACACAAAAACGATAAGAAAAAGACCAATAACTTTCTGATGAAAGAGTAGGCAATGATTCCATGTAGCCATCAATGTTGGGCTTTATTCTGAGTACTCAGGATATAGTAGAGAAGAAAACAGATAATTTGTGCTGGAACCTCAGCCGATATGTACCTACAGCCTGAACTCAAGGCTCTCTAAAGGCTGATTCTGTGATACACACAGGTGTGTTTACTACTCCTGCTTTACCTCCACTTTGTTATCTGTAAAAAAGAGATAGCAGCAATAATCGAATACCTCTCTGGGCTGTTAGGCAAATGGTCACAGAGTAGAAGTGGAGAAGAAATGGTGAGCAGAAATGCAGACTAATAGGAAATAAAAGACCCAGTGGCAAACTTTTAAGAGTGGCAGGTTAATAGGACAAATATGTGGAGGCCACCCTGACGGGCTTCAACAGGTCATTATTTGTCCTTTCTTCAGAAGGGCTTATCTGTGGATTGGTGCTTCTGGAAATAAGGTGACGATGATGGGAAATGCAGGGCAACACCAAAGAAAGGGTTTAAGACAGCACTATTCATAGGCGATGAGTTCATCAAGATTTATGTCATTATAACAAACCACTGAAGGAATTTATGATGATGAGATCATTATGTAGGATTCCAAAAAATGCAGTTAACTGGCCATTATGACATCATCTCTTACAGTCCTTTCACCTCGAGACAAATGTCTATAAGGTTAGGCATAACTTGATCTTTTTATTCTTTCTTTCTTTTTTTTATTGAATCATAGCTGTGTACATTAGTGCAATCATGGGGTACCGTGTGTGGGCTTCATATACAATCTGAAATATTTTCATCCAACTGTTCGACATAAGCTTCATGGTCAGGTGATCTTTTTATTCTTTATAAACAATAGGTTTTTATTTATTCGTGGGCAGAAAGCCTCAAGATCCTTCCAACTTTGTCATTCAAAGAATGAAGAACACTCAAGTGGCTACTTCCTCAATAGATGGCTCTTAGGCTACGCAGAAGTGGTCACCAATCTGACGCCTAAATTTATTCCTTTTGTAGAATTATCGTGTCAAAGTCTTACCCCCACTAGGGCTCTTAACCAGTTCCCATGGTAAGCACCACATCTTCCCTGATATCTCTATTTGTCTCGGGTTTCTGGCCTTTGCATTTTCAGTGTATGTTTTATCTCCTTGTAGATAGCAAGCTCCTCAAAGGGAGGGACTAAGTCTTACTGAGCTCTGTATCTCTGAGATGAGCTCATGTAACCTGCTCAGTAAGGCTTTGAGAAAGAATGGCTGTGATTTTCTCAGTTCAAGAATAAGAGCATTGCCTGTGCTTATGTATGTTTTCTGTGCACAACCCCTGAAGAGGTTAGGGTAATGCTCCTAATCAGGGACTAGTAAACTTCTGAAGGGGCCCCAGGGTGTATATTTTAGATTTCATGGGCCATATAGTCTCTGTGGACAGTAGTCAACTCTGCTGCTGTAACGCAAAAGCAACCACCATGGACAATATGTAACAAACAGACACTGAAATTTGAACTTCATGTAATTTTCATAAATCACCTGATACCATTCTTCTTTTGACTTCTTGTCAACCACTTAAAAATGTAAATACCATAAATGTAAATACCATGTAAATGTAAATGTAAATACCTTATTGTGAGACATACAGAACAGCTTGGCTCAGGGGCCACAGTCTGCTGACTCCTGAACTAAAATCATGGGACTGCTGACTCTGGTTTCAGTGATGGATTTGCTAATTATATGAAGCTGCTTTCTGGAATCTCCTGCTCCATTTTCTTAGCCAATTCACAAGCGCTCTAGTTGGTTCGGTTCCTAGGAGGGGAATTACTATTTTATCTGGCTGCCATCTTCAAGGGCATGTTAGTGAATTAAAGTTATGGAATTGTTGGGCAAGATACACCACCTTACGACTAGGGAGTTATGGTTAAAATATTAAAGTGAAAGAATAAAATGTAATTCATGATTTATTGCAAACCATCTTTGATACTTTTAGGAATCAATAACCCATGTCATCATTCTCATTTATCCCTGTCACACTCATTTATTTCACGAAGCAAGAATTCCCGATAATATTAAATAATGCCCAACTGCATGTGTGGATCAAGCTAAATATGCACCCAAATTTCTGCTACTATCGTGATACATGATGAAAAACAAATACATTGGCTTGTATAATTCTAAGAATCATGTTTAGATTTTAATATATTGTTAATATTTACTACAAAATATACCACCCTGTTGATAATTTTGCCACACAAAAATAGTAATTTGATGTATGCCAATATAAGTAAAAATAATGTGAAAAATCGTAACATAGCACTTTAAGAAGATTGATGCCTAGTTTTCCACACACCTGTTTGCTGAATACAGGAAGGGCGCAGGCTCCATTTTTCACGAGCCCCCATTTCAGAGAGAATGGTTATGCAAGAGCATTGATGTTCAAGTGAAGTACGTGCTGGTTCCTATGCAGAATCTTCCACCCAAAGGGTGTTAGTGGCAAAAAGCCTGAATAATAAAGTCAGACAGTTTCAATTTCAAATCCTGGCTTTATCACCTTTAAGTGTGTGACCTGTTAATTTGAGGGCCTCAACCTCTCTGAGCTTCAATTTCTTTACCTAAAAAAGGGGGACCCTAATGATAACTATGGGACAAGTGAGATAATGCATGTAAAGTACACATCACAGTTCCTGCTCATTTGTAGTGAAGTATTCCCTAAACGGCAATAGCCACTGTTAATATGTTTGTCATTAGGAAAAATACAGACCTTTCTGGAATGAAGTGACAAAGTTTTTGAAGGGAGAATGCAATTTCAAAATGGAAAGCAGTCTTAAAATTCTGAGGGATGCTTTCTTGCCTGGGTTTGGTGGATGGTAATGATGTGCACATTTCTGTGTTGGAGCAGCTTAAACAGGTGCCATCCTGCCTTGGTTTTCCTGTTAGCTTGTTTTCGTATTGTTGCCGTGGCATTCTGGGCTCTGCTAATGTTCTCTGCATTTCTTCTGTATTTGTGCAACTTCCCTTGCCTAATATTTTAGAATTCTATCCTAATTTTATTGTTCTCATTCTTATTCCCCTATGATTTTCCTTTGCTTGTATTATGTGCTCCTTATCATTTATCAAATTCCTACTTATTCAAAATCCTCTGATTTCAAATTCTTTTTAATCAAGATTGCTCATCTACCTAATTTAAGTCAATGTTCTGACTAAACCAGAGGATGGACAGTTACTGATCTTTGTCTTCCATAGACAGTGTTTAGATACACAAACCCCAGGATACCTGATAAAAATAATGTCAGGAAGTTAGGAAGACCCATTTATGTCCTGGTATGCATTCAAGGCCACTGAGTTTGATAGAAAAGGAATAAGATTAGTTTTCAGAATACTTGGGTTTGGAGATCCTTTCAGCCAACATTGGCTGTAGAAATCTTAGAAGTCACTTAATCTTTCTATATTCAATGTGTTAGTCATAAAATGAGAATGATTATGATACTTACCTCAGAAAGTTTAATGTGAATAATAATGAGGACACTATTCACTCTGTAAAATATAAATCCCCTTGCAAACTCTTATAAGGGTGTTACTATGATGATTTTTATGATTTCCTCATGTGTGCATTTATCTACAAGGATATTATGTAGGGGATAAATAATTTTGTCATAGAAAGAGTCTAGCCAGCTCAGCGCCCGTAGCACAGTGATTATGGAGCCAGGCACATATACCGAAGCTGGTGGGTTCAAACCCAGCCTGGGCCTGCTAAACAACAATGACAAATGCAACAAAAAATAGCCTATACTCCCAGCTACTCAGGAGGCTGAGGCAAGAGAATTAAACCCAAGAGGTTGCTGTGAGCTGTGAAGCCATGGCACTCTACCAAGGGTAACATAGTGAGAATCTTTCTCAAAAAAAAAAAAAAAAAAAAGAAAGAAAGAAAAGAAAAGAAAAAGAAGAAGTCTAGCCCTGCCTCTAATACTAACCTTGTGTATAACTTTGGACAAATCATTCTTTCATTAAAGTATGAGTTTCCATATGTACAAAATAAATTAGATACTCATCAACATCCCTTCTAGGCACAAAAGGTTGGGGCTTTGTAAGAACCAGGAAATAGGCGTAGAGAGGCAGGCTGGCTGGTGTCCTAAAAGCAGGAGTAGTGACTATGTGAGTCTGTTCCCCAGGGGGCCCTGTAAGTGCTGCAGTCTAGAGATGTCATTGAGAAAGTGACTCCGCAGGAGATTGACTAGGTAAGGGATGGCATAAGGATTCAGGGAATGCTGCTTACACAGAGCCTGCCCAGTTCCCAAACCGACAGGACTGTCTGCACACAGAGCAACTGAAGGAGACAGAGGCACCGGGAGCCTTGGCTTGCATAAAGTGACCAGGGATGGCCCCAGGGGATCCTCCACCTCAGGAAGAAGGAAGACAAGGAGGTAGAAAAGGCTCAGAAAGCACAACCTGCTGAATGGGCTTCCTGCCTCTCTTCTTCCTCTCCGATCCATCCCCAGGGGGGATTACCACCAGGAGGACCCTAAACTCAAATATGGCCCTCCCCTTTTCAGAAGGAAAAGCTGGGATTGCTTCCCCTTTTCTTGAGAGTGGACTCTAGCCCCTCCACCCTACCTTTCCTGACATAGGGTTCATTACTATATGTGAGGTCTAATCCAGCCCCCAGCCTCATGAGCTGCTTCTCTTTCCTAAGACCCAACCACGCTGAACTTACCACCTTTGTTGTCTTCATAGCTCAATGTCTTTGCCTGTGTTGTTCCTCTCCCAGTAACATCTTCATACAATTCTCTACTTGGAGAATTCTTTCTTTTCAGACTCAGCTCAAGTGCTGCCTTCATGGTTCAAAGCTGTATTGTGGCATCTTGGCACCTACTGTCAGTTTCTTAGAGAAGGAAGGCATTTATTCACGTAGGTCTGCTTTTTTATTATACTAGCATGGGAGCTTCTGGAGATGAGCCCATGCTTTACAATGCAAGGAGGTGCTTTGTTAATATTTTGTGAAGTTAGTAATGGTTAACTAAAATCCAAAGGATGGGGCATAGGAGACCTCTGAAAAGAGTAGGCATCATTAGAATATAAACAGATAAAACCTAAGAAAGGACAAATTTGAATTCAACAAAATCATGAGCAGAATGAATGATAGATATGGACATCTTTACATATCAAATGATTTGTTCAGTAAACAGTGTCTCTAGCAAGGCTGACTCAGCATGTTCCATTGACTCAAAGGCCAGGATCCCAGGAACATGGTGAGCAAGGCCTCATACAAAGAGGCCTGGCTGATTAGGGTGAGAATGTCTTATTGTAAGTGCAGAAGAAAGCCTTTGCTTTTAAAATGTTAAGTGGGAAATGAAGTGATGGGACACATGTTTTGAGGAGGTCACTCTAGCTCTTCTATGGATGACAGACAAGTATTTTAAGTGCAGATGCCAGGTAGGAGGCCTAGGCATTGAAGCCAATTTAACCCATTAGTGGCTTACTCGAATGAGACGTACATGAGACATACATGTGGGGATTTCTAACCCCACAGACCAGGTAACAAATAATATCGATCAGAATCACTTGGAGGTTTGTTAAAACACAGATTTCTATGCCCTGTTCCTAGAGTTTCTGATTCTCTGGGTCCGGTAGTTGCATAGTAGGTGGTATATGGGTGGCTGGAGAATTTGCAAGCCTAACAGCTTCCCAGGTGGTCCTGATGCTGCCTACCCACGTCCCAGAGTCTGAGAACCACTGACCTCTATTGTGACAGCAATGAAGTGAAGCAGAGCAGTCTGATCTGAGCTGAATTCTGGAGATACGATTAAAAGGACATGCTGGGTACCCATGCTGGAAAATATTGGGGACAAAGAGAGTCTATGTGATTGAATGATATGAAATAATTTTAGAATTTCCTGGGTAAGTCTAGGATAAGGGATATCTGTCATATGAAACTTGAATGAGGTGAAAAACAAAAGAAACAAAAAGAGAACAAAGGGAACACCTTCAACAAAGTAGGCAGTGAGTGTACAGGCATCATTTACCCTCCTCAGACCAGGAAGTAAAAGCAAATGGTTTTCCAAAGTATTTGAAATAGTTGTGTATTCTATTACCAAAAGCAGCACCTAACTGGTTTAATAAGAGGATATAACTATACTTTTCATTGCCAGGTCTTTGGGGTTTCAGGTGAAAAAAGGGGAAATGGAGGTGAATAGGCCTCAGGTGTGATCCAGTGTAATCATAAAGTATAAATCTCCATGCCAGCTGCTGCAGGGATACCTCTATGACGATTTTCATTATTCATGCAAGTGCACATGGCTCTCTGAGCCCCCACCCACCCACCCCAGTCAGCTCGTCTCTCTAACACCCAATGCCCTGTCTACACTTCTCCTTACTGTAGAAGTTCTCTCTCCACACATGTGCTTTTGAAGTCCAGTTAAAAAACAAACACAAACTCTATATGCAGTGCCTTGCAGACTCTGCCAGGCCCTGTGTCCTGATTTGCCTTCGTGTCTCCAGTCTCTGCGCTATTAGCTACCTTATTTCTGCCTCTTTGTCCAGCTCAGTTATGAATTGTGTCCCTCGAACATCCATGTATTGCGGTCCTCAAAACATAATTTTATTTGGAAATTAAATCACCGAAGATATGGTTAGTTGAATTAAGATAAGGTCGTTAGGGTGGTTCCTAATCTAATATGACTGATGTCATATTAGTCTTTTATGAGAAGGAGATATTTGGACACACAGGAATGCACGCAGGGAGATCATAATGTGAAAACAAAGGCAGAGATCAGGATGATGTTTCTACAAGACAGGGAATGCCTGAGTTTGCTAGCAAACCACGAAATGCTAGGGGAGAGGCCTGGAACACATTCTCCTTCACAACCCTCGGAAATAACCAACCGCAACACCTTGATGTCAGACTTCTAGGCCCCAGATGTGTAAAACAATAAACTCCATGTGTGGTGCACTGTTAAGGCAGTCCTACCAAACTAATACAAGACCTCCATGATCATTGCTTCAATTGGGCTGTCCACTTAGCCCTTAGCTCTGCCTTCTTTGCCTCTCAATCAGCCTCTCTTCAGTACTTTGTAGCCAGTGGACCAGCGCTTACCCTTCCGTAGTATGGTATGGACCAACTCCTCTGGGGTCCCAACCAGGGCACAATGCCCTGGATCCCTGCCTTTCCAAATTCAGGGCTTTGACATGTATCCCCTTTGGGCAGTTATCTTCTTAGGAGTCTGTCCCATGTTTTATTATTTATCATTATGTCCTACCAGTGATCACAATGCCAGTGTGTTTGTTGAGTGAATAACAAAATTAATGAGCTAGTCATTCTTTATCTATTTTCCCCTTTGGTAAATGGAAAAACTCAAGGGCTTTTGACCTTGGTGCTAGTGTTGTTTTGTCAATACAATGAGTGGTTTATTTGAGAAGCATCTGTTTTTGGATCACATTACTTAGTAAATGTGCATTCTTAATGTAAGTGATCAGTGCAGATCAAGCTGACATTAACACTAAAGATATGGAGGATTGCTTTGGTGTGCAAATGGAAATGGTTTGGTGCCGGGGGATAATGAATACATGAGAATTAGGACTGCATTATTAAACTGAGGGGATGAAACTTGTCATTAGTTCCCACTGCTTCTTGGAGTTATTGTTAATAGCTATTTGAGTGAGGAGACGGGAGCATGTGGAGAAGAGGATGTGAAGAAACAAATGTGTAGATAACGTCTGCTTGCTGAGATATGTGGTATTTGGAATTGATCATCCTGCAGTTTTTGCTGAGAGGCTAGTGATTTTGAACTGATCTGTTTTCCCAAACTCAATCAGAGGTGCAAGCAGCTGACAACTGCAGATTCCTCCTGGTGTGTGCACAAGACTTTGATTTCCAATGAAATACAAAGTGTACATGTCACGTTTTGGGGTCAGACCCTCAAGAATAATGTTCTTTGTTTATTCAGAGAGGGAGGGATTGTTCATGGAAAGAATGCTGATAAAAATTATCATTCAAACTGTCTTAATCTTTTCAAGGTAATATAATAGTATACTGTAGACTAGATGGCTTCTGAACAATAGAAATTTATTTCTCACAGTTCTGGAGTCTGGGAAGTCCAAGATGAAGGCCCTAGCAGATTCAGGGTCTGGTGAGGGGTCACTTCCTGAGACAGCCATCTTCTCACTGTAAACCTTGCATGGTGGAAGGGGCTAGCTCTTGGGGATCTCTTTTATTAGGACGTTTTTTACTTTTTTCTTTGTACTTATTTATTTATTTTTAGTGTGCTCAAAATAAATTATTGCAGTGTTGTATTTCATAGTTAAAAAACCCCAACACCTTAAGAGTTCATCAAAAAAGGGATGCCCATTATATATAGGATGTCCATGATGCAGAATATATGTGTTAATATAGTAAGAGCTTCAAGATATATTTCTAAGTTTATAGAGCAAAGGGACAGAAAAATACGCATGAAACATACCATTTTGTATTACATAAGAAGTTATAAGTAAAATACTGTATGTATGTATTCCTTTGTTTCATATTTGGCATGGTAGGCAAGGTCTCTGTCTTCATGACCTAATCACCACTCCCGACTCCCCCCCTTCTCCTAATACCATCATCCTTCAGGGTTAGAATTTCAATATATGAATTTTAGGGGGACACGGATATTCAGACCACAACATAAGCCGAATTACTTTTGAGAAAGAGGTGCTACTTATATTTAAGCAAGAACAACAATATAGTCTAGGTTAATCTTGAGCAAACCAGAAAACACCAGCACCCTACTGATGGACCACTCAAATTCCTATTAAAATTTACCCAAATTCCATTCTGCGTGGTTTCCATCAGCATTAAACAAGTGCCTCTCGTGTTTTTAGAACATATATGAGAAAGTTCCTCCATGAAAATACAACATAATCTTTGTTGTTTCATGACATGGCCCAAATTTTCAAAATTACTTCTAATTTTCTTAAATTAAAAAAAAAAAAAGAAAGAATTGTAAACCTTATGTTACCATGCCCCCAACGCTCAGCAAAGGTAATTAGAACAAATAAACAGAGAGGAAGAAGGTAGGCTAAACTACTCCTAACAAATATCCAAAATGCAACTCCAGAGAGTATCACTGAAAACTAAAAAAAGTTCATGGAATTGCAAAGCGATGAAGCATATGATATTTGGCATAAAACAGCTCGAGCTGGATCTCAGCTTGGCCTTTCTTAGGTGGGTGACATTGGGAAATTCGTTTTACATCTCTGAACCACAATTTTCTCTTCTGCAAAATGGTGCTAATATATATAAGAAGCTTTTTATGAAGATTGAATAAAATAATGCAAAGAAAGTGCTAAGCGCAGGACTTGACACACACACAAAAAGAGTTCAATTAATAGGAGTTGCTGTTATCATACCACTCATATTCTGATTTTACTGCCAACAAAGCTATGATTATTTGAAAGAATTTTCTTATGTAAAGGTTCTGGTACATTTTTGAACATATACATCCCACCCCCAAAATACTGGAGTTTTTTCATTTGTTTTGTGATACACTAAATAATTAAAAGCCCCAAATCAGAAATTCTGCAAAGTTGAAAGAAAAATCCAAATTTTTCTTTTGGCCTGGTGTGTATTTTGTGGGCTGAACATAGTAGAACTAAATTATCTCTAGAAAATATATTATAGACAACATTATTTTTTTTCCCAGACAGCAAATATTTTATTATGTTTGAAAGTAATAGACTCTCATTAAAAAGCATGATTATTATAAGTAAAAGACTAATAAAAATTTCCTAATGACATCCCATATGCAGTCAGTATACAAATTCCTCCAATTTTCTCAATGTTGACTTATGTATTATTTATTGTGAAACAGAGCCCACAGGTTCCAGCTGGTTGAGACATCTTCTGAGTCCTTTCCCATCTATAATTTCCATTTTCC
>CAUYRH010095812.1:0-11515 GCA_963574655.1 Perodicticus potto | reverse complement strand
CTATATAAACCCCTGAGCAGAGAGCTCAGGGGCAGACCTCGGCAGGAGTCAGAGAGAGAACAGGAGAGCTTGTTCCTCTCCAGGCAGACCTCGTCTGTGGACCTTGCAGGAGGAACAGGGGAGCTTGTTTCCCTCCTGGGTCCTCTTTGCCTGGAGGTCTGGTTTTTCTTGTACTTCTAATTTTTCTTTCTTGTAAATAAATCCTGACTTACCACTACTCTTGTGGTCCATCAATTCCTTCTTTGAATCGCTGAGACCAAGAGCCTGAAATTCCGGCATCATCAAAAATGCAACTATAGTAAGATATTCAATCTGTGTAGTTCTATAGCCATCAAAAAAAAAAAATTGGATTTGCATATTTAAAAGTCCCTGAAATATAAACTTGCTAGCCCAGAAAGTTGCTCTTGAGAATTTAACCAAATATTTAAAGAAAAATGGCCACCGGTAGCCATTTTTACACTTTCTTTTCCAGAAACAGAAGAGCAGGAACATTCACAGTGACTTTATGAGGCCCAAAGCAGATAGCACTCATACACAACGGGAAATTCAATGCCAGTATTTTTTGTTGACTTAGGCACAAAAATCATCAATGAAATATTAGCAAATTTCACTCAACAGTGTGTAAAGAGAGTTATACACTGTGTGATCATGTTTTTTCCCATAATCAAGAGCCTAATACGAGTACTTCTGAGAACGTCAGGCTGATTTTTTTGGGCCCTGGAAAAGCTGGAAGTTATAACTACCAATTTTAGTGGAGACAGTAGATAAAGTCTGTAAAATCCAGGGTGTCTCAGTCAGGGGCTCACTCCCACTTGAAAAGGGATTTCTCTGGAAAGATGAATAAAGAGAAAAACAAAGGGAACAAGGTTCTGTGCTTACTCTGTGCAAAATTCTTTTCTTATGTCTTTTTCTGAGCCTGACTCTGTGAGGTCAGCTTATCACATTGTACAAAAGAGGACCGGGAGGGCAGGATGCTCAGAGGTTCCGTCTAGCACAGACTGCATCAGAGCCAGGATTTAAACCTATGAAGTTTTTATTGCACCCTCCTGCAGTTAATAAAACTTCATTTTCATACATTGTGGCCCATCTGAGCCCAAAGGTAGAAAGGAATTTGAGGGTCAGGCATGGGTCACAGAAAGAAGCTGTGGGGAGGATTCAGGAAGGCGCTGGGTATCTGGGACCGGGAGGGTTGGGGGGGACGGTGAGCAGGAAGCAAATAGAAAGTGGGCAAATTTCCACAGAGGCAAAGTTGCCCTGTCTTTGGGCTCCTGTGGCTCCAGCGAGGGTGTCAGCTAGACGCTAGCGAGACCTGCCAGGATTTCTCGTTGACTTAGGCACAAAAATCAGCAATGAAATATTGACCTGACCCATGCCTGACTCTCAAACTCCTTTCTACCTTTGGGCTAAAATGGGCCACAGTGTATGAAAACGAAGTTTATTAACTGCAGGAGGGTGTAATAAACCTTTCCTTGATTTAAGTCCTGGCTCCAAAAGCCCACCCCCTGTGTTTCCTGCGATGAAGAGGGCCTCGCCTTTCTTCCTGTGGTCACATCACTGTACTTCACCTTCATATGGGTTCCTAGAGGGCACTCCTGGCTTCCATGGCCAGCCAGACACCTGGGAGTCTGTTGTCTGCTCTGAGCTGCGTCTCATCTCCTAACTCAGCTTCATCCCGACCCTTCTCCTCTTTGCTCTACTGAGTGTTTCAATCTGCAAAGAAATGGAAAGAAACATATAAGAGAAAGATATCCTTGAAAATGTAGGCATAGCCTAGAAAAAGCCACCTCTCAATTAAAGCAAGAATATGACAGCTTCTTATGCAGCAAATGAAACCAGCCGTGCAAACCCCACACTCCGGCAGAGGGCAGTGGAAGGGACTCAGGTGAGTTGGATCCTCAGAATGTCTTTAACAGAAAACTGAATGCCTGATAACAGGACACCATGAGCTACAGTAGACTCATTTTCTCTGATCCCTTTAGAAAAGAAGTCATTTTCAGCTTCTGATAGTTTCAGAAGAGTCTTGCTAAAATAAGGTGATGCCTTCATGATTTTCAAGACCTCTTCTTGTTCTCAGCCTCTGATTAGCATTTATATGTGCTTTCCTAGGGTTCAGTCCAGAAAGTCAAATAAATCATTTGCCTAACTTTCCCCATTGAAGTTGTCCTGTAGGACGAGTGTAAATGCCTTATTAATTTCTTGGCAATGAGCCTCTATCAGTTCAGTCTCAGCTCAGTCTGGGCTCCGCAGCTTTGTCTGGGGACACACAGGCTGAGACAGAAGTGTTGCAATCTTTAACTGTGCAGCTGGAACAACCTTACTTGGTCTCCTGAAACACTTACAATTTTGCAAATTGCCTTTGTGGGAGATCAGCCCTTCTCGTATTTTTTGTAAAGAGCATGTGTTTATTTCTACGTGGAGTTGGACCCTAGGACCAGTTCTCATCCTGGGCGTGAAGCAGGTGGGTTCACCTCTGTGGCCCCTCCTGCCTGGTGCAGGGTCCTGCCCATTTGGCATGACTGCCTGTTTTCCGCCCAGCCGGTACCTCCTGGCTGTGTTCCTGCCACCGTCTCTGAAGCCAGCTTCACCCTTTGTGCTTCTCAAAGATTCTGGATGCTGCGACTCTTGTCCTGACTGTGCTGGAACTTCTTGAGACTCTGGAAAAGCTACACATCCTCTAAGCCTCAATTCTTCATTTAATTCATGTCGTGAGAATCATTCTCCTTGAGAATTAAGTATTAAATTTTGAGTGTATTGAAACTTAAAATATATTGAAAACACACACATGCCCCATTCTGCACAGTGCAGTGGCACAAAGTAGCTGCCCATGGCTGACTGCTGGCTAAATTCCCAAGACCTGTGATCAGCCCAGCCCTCTCCACCCCTCTGGTTTCACATCAGGATTTAATATCTTACCTGTCTGAATATATATTGTAAAATAGATCGAATGCTTTGCCTGATTCGGAGGGAGCCTTTTGTGTCTGTCTCATTATTATGTCTATTCTTGCCCCCCAGCTCTAGTCTTCTCCCTTATAAGCTAATTGTACAAAATTTGTCCGACACAGGACCTGGGAGAAGTCAGCAGACGCACAGCAAACGTGCAGGAGAGAGCGCAGACCTGGGCCAGCTGCCCTGGTGAGCTGCACTCCGTGGAGGGGAGCTTTTTATTAGCAGAAGCATTTGGGTGTCCCTGTTCACCTAGTGTGCCTTCTCCCACACGCCAAGTGGCTGCAGACTTACCAGTATTTAGCCATGAGTTTTGGTATATAGTTTTCTTTCTGATTATAAGCATCTTAACAACCTTTTCTCTGTTGTGAGATTCATTTCCATGATCAAATACAATTGAATCCCCTTATTTTCTTTGCAAATTGCCTTTGTGGGAGATCAGGCCTTCTCATACTTTTTGTAAAGAGCATGTGTTTATTTCAATGTGGGGTTGGCCCCAGCTGAGGGTCGGGAGCATTTTCCATAGCCCTGGGATGGTATTAATCCCGACATGCTAGGCATTCGCCATACCACTGTGCTCTCAAATGCATGAGACATTCTCTGTACCCATCTTCCTCCATCTAACCTTCTGTTTCCATGACTCCTGAGCTCAGCCTTGCCCTAGCCCTAGGTTTAGAAGTTTGGCTTCTCTGCTCCCCAATGCTTTCCCACCTACTATGCAGGCGGTGTGGGGTAATAAAAGGGACAGCTCCAACGCTGAGTGCTCGTCGGGTAAAGGCCTGTTCCCTAAATTATCACATTTAATCCCCCAGGGTTCTGTGATTACCACCCTCATTTTGCAGGTAAGGAAACAAGAAGGTCAAACAAGCTCAGGTAGGCAAAGACAAGGTAGAGTCCAGGATCCTAACTCGGGAGCAGCTCCAGGCTGTGCTGTGGGAGCACAACCTACCTGGGTTCCATTTCTAATTCTAATAATCAGCATTCCAGGTAGGGGCTGGGGAGGTCTGTGTCAGCCCCCTCTGTCATTGTACAGAGGGACAGTAAATGTTGCATCATTGCATCCACTTAGATTATATGATGTCCTATGATTTCTCAGGAGTAGGAGAACAAGAGACAGAGACAGCATGATTTTATGCACTCTGCTCTCCTCATTCCCCCTGCTCTGCAAAAGGAATTGCTCAGAGCCCAGAAGGCTGCAAGCCTGGCTGCCGGGGCCTGGCAGGGAACCATGCTGTGTTTATTTTCTCATATATTCTTCCGTGACCTTCCCTATCTGCCTCTGCCTCCCAGGCTGGTTTCTGGGAAGCGGAAAGCTGGAGCATCTGCTCGAGGGAGCACTGGCCGCTGTGTCAGAAGGCCAAGGCTTTGCAGCTCGGGCTTGTCACTAATTATACATGTGGCTTTTTGCCCTGGCTACGGCCTTTTTGTCTCTTATTTTCCCAAGAAAATGTCCCATGTTTTTTTCTAGACATCTCTTACCTTTTGATTTTTTATTCCAAAAGTTTTCTTTTTGTGATTATTTATAAAAATAAGTGTCACAATGATCAATCCATTCATTCCCAATACATGCTGACACAGCAAATATGCATAAGTTGTTCAGTGATGGTTAGAAATTATTGCATTTTCTATAATATATTCTAATTATATTTGGCCTTCACAATAGTTAAGGGGAAAAAGCGAAAACTCACTTCACATCATAGGTGAGATTTTGGTGCCTACAAAGAAATATGGCCCGTAGGTGGCCCAAGGTCTAAGGCGGTCAACTGGTACCATCCTCTGCGTCAGAAGCCCTTGTTAGGTTACAGCTGCCACTGTCCCTGCACTGGGCATTAAATCAGCAACCACATGAAAGTGAAGTCAATGATTGTCTTGCCTGATCCTTTAAATAGGAGGGACGTTTGCAGGCCTGGCTCTGAGGGAGGCAGCTCACCTGGTCTTCCACTTGCGGAAGTGGCTGACTTTCCTGAGCAGGTGGTGTCCCAAACTTGGGTGTTTTTTTTTCCCCCCTGTAGCAACACCTCTGTTAATTAATGAAATTAAATTTTCATTTGGTTTTCACCCTTTGTGTTTTCTAGACAGCAAAAAAATCAGCTGTAATGAACAGAAAACCTGGAATATAGAATTTAAGAATAAAGCAGGTATCTATGTATGCATGCATGCGTGCGTGTTCATGCCTGTGTGTATGGACAGTACATACATGCATTTGTATGTGAGCCTGTGTTTGCACATATTTGTATGCTTGTTAATTTATATTTTATGTATGTCTTTATGCATGTATTTTTGTGTATGTGTGTGCATACATGTGTACATACATGTGTGCATGGAAGAGGAATAGATTTATCTGTTTGCTGTTTCTGTCCAGATTCTCTACATTGTTATTATTTTTGTTTTTTGTATTATCTCAGGTCCACTTCTATGGAACATTCCAGGCACACGTGCAGTGGTTCCTCCTGGTCAGATAAATTTCTTAACCGTCAAATAATCTCAATTTTTCCACTGCAATTCATAAAAAAGTCCAGTTCCTTAGATGTTTCTTCTCTGATTTGCTGAAGGCTAGACCATCTAGTCTTCCATCTCCAACTTCCTCTCATGAAAAATCTATGGCAGGCTGCGTTCGCCATGCCCCCGGCCCCAGATTTTCTCTGCAGCAGAGAATGAGGCTCAGGACTGACTGCCCAGCCATCTGTTTGCTCATTCTCTCAACCAAGATTCATGGAACCAGTCTCTGGGGGAGCACAGGGCATGTGGCCTGGAGGACACATCAGCGGACAAGCACAGCCCTCCCTTGAGGACCCTTGGGCAAGAGAAGTGCACAGGTAACATCAGTGCAGTGAGCCTTGGGTCCAGGGAGCACAAACACCAGACGATGGGGACACATCCGCTGTAAGTTTGGTAGGAAGAAAACTTTTGCTGTTCTGGGAATAACTCAAGTGAACCCTTTATTATTTTATGTTGTGGTTACTCCCTATACCACAGTATTCACCCCTACACCCTTGTGTGAATAACCACACCTTCTGCGTTCCCTTGTGGCACTTAGAGAGTGAGGCCATTTAATGAGGTCACTGAGATGTGGATGGCAGCAGCCCCTCCTGCCACAGCACTCCTGTCTCCTAGTGGCCAGTAGGTCACACATTTGATAATCTCTAAAAACATGTTGCTCATCACAGCCTAGTTGCTACTAGCACAAGTAACAATTTTTCACATGGTTGGGTTGCAGTTAACTTGTACAGCAGAAATATGAGATTGCTCAGGAAAGAAGTCACTGTAATAGGCCTCTCAGTTACTCATGCTTGGCCTCTTTTCTTTGGCCACATTTAATTTCTCTTCCCAGAGGGAGTGGGGGAAGAGATGCTTTTCTTCCCTGCTGCTATGTTTAAAATAACACAGGTTTCTGTGAAAGATGGAAAGAAAAGAATGGACTGCCGTTGAGTTCCGGTCAGAACCACTGCAAACATTCCTTGTTTAATGCTCGCCATGACCCCTGTAAGGCCCCGTCACTCGGATGCGGGACCTCAGGATACAGAGTTGTCTCATCCTGGTAAGTGGTCTCAGGACCGGCCAGGCCCCAGCTCCCCACACCAGGGACCTGCTTGTTCTGGGCACATGGGGTGGGTGTAGGCAGAGGTTAAGGTCTCAATTTCTGGGCTGAGGATGGCTGTTCTGCATGAGGCCGAGGCAATTCAACCAAGCAGTTTCATTTGCCCATTTGCAGGGGCTCAGCTGCTGAGAGCAGAGACGCAGGAGGGTGACACCGGTAGCACTCTTGCAGTTACAGCTTATCTTAGGGCCTACCACTCCTATGGTCTCCTGACATCTCAGCCCCACAGAGGTCCTGGGGTTCCAGTGCCCTCAGGAAGCCCCTCAGGTTGCTGCGTCCCATCCCACCCATATTCCATGCAAGTGGAATTCCAGTGATGGAGTCCACACCCTCCCCCCGTGTGCTGATCCTTCAGTCATGGGTCCTCCTCCACTGCTGGTAAACCTCCCTCCTGCCCCTCAGTGCGCAAGGCCACTGTTCTCCATGAACCTTTCTGTAGGTGACAGTCCTTAACCCACCATTTGGGTTCCAGTTCTTTGAGGAATATTATCTGACCCTGCGAAATTGCAGAGACTGTGTGGCTGACATGCGCTGCCCATGCCCTTCCCATGTGGGGCCCGGCCATGTGCATCCTTTGGACAGGCCTGGGATCTCTTTGAGCGAAGGGGGGTTCTTTCCTAATGTGCAAAAGTGGCCAGGATGGCTAAGGTCAGCCGCATTTCTTTCTCTGTAGCTTGACTTTACTCTTTGACACATTTCAAACCCTAATGACTACATATCACTAATATTTTAAATATAAAACTCATTTGAAAATCATAGTATTTGTTTTGGGGAGAAGACAGGGAAAGGACCTGTAAATGTACCGGTGTGAAAATTAGTCAATGTTAGAAACAGTAAAATCAACAATAAAACAGTGTTTGCTAGGACGTATCTAGAATCTCCCAAAGTGTCTGTGTTCTTTGATCCAGCAATTTAGGTTCTAATGAGGGAAATAACTCAAAAAGAAAAAGAAACCTTTGTGTGAAAGATGTTATTCCTGCCCTGATATTGACCAGGACACAACCTTAGGTTCCATTTACAGACAAAGTGTCTCTAGAATTGCGATTTACCGACTTGTGAAATGTTATTTCAGTGATTGCATTGAGTATTGTAGTTATTGAAATGGTAACCAGGAAAAGAACTGTAAAATGTAAAATAATGGTTTTACTAGAATTTTTGACTTACCAAAGCAGATTCATAATATGGTATCAAGTGTATCTATAAATTGTATATGTGTATTTATACGAGTGTCTCCAAATATCCACTTGTTTGTCTCTTTTATATTTGTATGTGCTCATATACACAGATCACACTGCTCAAGTACATGTGTAAGGCTCCAGTTACACAGAGCTAGTGAGAGGTGCATTCACTCATTTACACACGTATACACAAGCCTGTATCCAGCTATGCGTCTCTCCTTTTTAAATACTACATGGCTGTACACTTTCTTGACAGCCCTCGTGTGTCTGTCTCTGTGACAGATGTCAACCTTGTCATCTGTTTAAAGGACCACATTATAAAATTCAACAAAAAGTGAAGAGTGGTTGTGTTTAGAAAAAGGCCTATGTGAAACTTAACAATTTTTCTCTTTTGTACATTTTGTCTCTAAAATTTACTCTTATAAACATGCATTACCTATTAAACATGAAAACAATGTATTTTTTCAAATGTACTTTACCCACCATTTCACATTTATGACCCTCAAGACTTTCTTAAAGTTGGTCTGCAATTTAAATAAAAATAGCCATGGCCAAGACAATGGGCATTTTTCCTCTCTGGCAGCCACACAATGAGAATGCATTTGACGCAAAGCCCAGAACATTCCTAGTGAACTAACAGCAGGAAACACACTGAAACTGAGATCATTATAAGTTACTAGATGACAATTTGTTCTGAGTTTCAAAAATCAACCCAGCAAGTATGATTTGGCTACAATAGTAGAATCTTAAAAAATCATTTAAACTCAACTCTTCCAATGTCGAACAACATTTTGCTGTTGTTTGAATATGGCCCAAATGTCTGCATTTTGTGCTTATTATTTTTACAGAGCACTGTTGTAGTAGCAAAGAGAACCTTATGGTTTCCCCAGTGTTCAGTACACCCCAGGTCCCCTGCTGAATATTTTTTATGCAGTATTTCTCATGATCACAACAATTTTGAAACAGAGTTGTGTTCTTCTTGTATAAAAGAGAAAACTGAGCGGGAGAGATGCTAAATAACTGAGCCAGGCAGTAATTCAGGCGCAGCGTTCATTTCAATGCCTGGTGTGTGCATAGTAAGAGCTGAACCATGAGCTGGTGTAAATAACAACACCACCAACAACACTTCTGGTGGGTCGTGAGACTCTACTTTCCACAGTAGAGTGTGAGAAGCACTGTAAACAGGGCTCCTGGTCAGGGATTCCCACAGATATAAATTACTTCTTTGAGATTAGGGGTCATTTGAAAGGGGGGGGGACGAGTTTGTACCTGTTTGCCATGTTGGTCAGAGACAAAGGCCAGAGAGAATTTCATATTGGGAAAAGAACTTGCAGACCAGGAAAAAAAGAATTAGCAGGCAGAGGGCAGGATTTCTCATTTAGAAAAAGGGAAAAAAGGGGCGGCACCTGTGGCTCAGTGAGTAGGCCACCAGCCCCATATACCAAGGGTAGCAGGTTCAAACCCAGCCCCGGCCAAACTGCAACAAAAATAGCCGGGTGTTGTGGCGGGCGCCTGTGGTCCTAGCTACTCGGGAGGCTGAGGCAAGAGAATCGCCTAAGCCCAGGAGTTGGAGGTGGCTGTGAGCTGTGTGACGTCACGGCACTCCTCTGAGGGTGATATACTGAGACTCTGTCTCTAAAAAAAAAAAAAAAGAAAAAAGAAAAGGGGAAAAAAAAGAACTATAGGACAGCAGAGGTTCTTGGTAGGGAAGAGGATTAGAATTTTGTACACATAAGAAAGACCCAGCACCCTCTGTGCGCAACTTCTAGCCTTCTAGAAAGTTTCATGTCTGTGACTGTGTCTTCTGGGGCCACCTGTAGCCGCCTCAACTCCTGCTCCTGACTTCATTTCTTTCATGCTGTCCAATCTATACCTCAACTACCCTGTGCTCAGCAAAGGAAAGAATTTTACGATATTCACATCATCAAACCTAATGTCTATTGCGTATATTCTTTCCAGAATATCTTCCCCTCATGATCCACAGGGCAAATCATAATGAAAAAGTGGCATATGTCCCTCTTCCTCAACCCTTGACCTAGCTTTTGGAGAAAAGTAGCCAGGAATTTTTGTAGCTTGTGGGCAACTTTCAGCCAATCCTTGCAAGTTAGAACAAGCGGGGAAGCACAGCGCTGCAAGCCTGGACTTCCTCCTCAGGCAGCCCTGCCCTGCCCCAGGATTTTGACTCTGACTTCCCTCTTTGGCCAGATACCCTATAAAAAACAGTGTACAACCTGGACAGCTGTACTGTACCATATTGACCTTAGATAATAAAAGGCTGGATTTGTAAAAGAAGTAGGATGAATTTATGGGACTAGTAACTAATAGTTTTTAAAGGAGACTAACAGAAAACGTATCTGGATTTATCAAGGCACTTAGGACACTTTTATCCTTTCCACTTGAACAAGTTGCTGACCAGGAAACATACCATGTAGTCTTGAAGAGAAATAGACCGCTGTTGAAACTTCCTGATTAATTCACTGTTCACTTAACATTTATGGGGCACCTACTGTCTACCTTGAGGACCCAGGAACTGAACAGATAGCTGCTGCCCTTGTGAAACATCTCTGTTAAACTGAGGTCCATGGCCCTGGGATCTAAGGACATACATGTGAGTATGAGTGTGTGTGTGCATTTTTCAAAAGATGAAAGATTGCATGAAATTTTGAAGGGGTAAAAGGGGCAAGCTCAGGCCAATTAGAGCTGTGAGTACAGCAACACAGTTGGCATCCAGATAAGCTCACAGAGTAAAAGCAACAAATAAAACACTTGGGCACACAATGCTTCCTTTTTCTTTCTTTTTTGTTTGTTTTTCTTCCCTTTGTGGTACTTCTTTTTGCAGCTTTTGGCTGGGGCTGGGTTTGAACCTGCCACCTCCGACATACGGGGCTGGCGTCCTACTCTGTTGAGCCACAGGTGCTGCCCTGTGATACTCTTTTTTAATTGGGTAGAGGAAAAAGATGGAAGGGGTCAGAAAGAACAGAAATACTGATAGAACTTTCAATAGTTAGGAAAACAACAGGGGCTTTACACTCAGAAAAGAAGAGGGCACAGGAAGGAGGAATTTCACAGTGCACACACATATATACACACACAAAGACATACACACTCCCACGTGTAGATAGAACAAAGAAGGCTTGTAGCACACGTTTCCCAGTGCTTAGTGCATGCATGGACACATGCACATATGTACACAAGGGAAGAAGGCATGGGGCGCACATGCACACATGCACACACTGTGTGTCTACACTGGAAGGAGAAGGCATGCCGCACAGGCCTTTGTGATGCGTGGGACACACACACGCAAGCACAGGGAAATGTTCCGCAGTCACAAGTTAGGGAAGAATTGATTCTGAAGCTTAATGCATGTATTTAGTTAATGTATTTTTATTTTTTATTTTTTATTAAATCATGGCTGTGTACATTAGTGCAATCAAGGGCTACAATGTGCTGGCTTCATATGCAATGTGACATGTTTTCATCAAACTGTTTAACATACCCTTCATGGCATTTTCTTAGTTATTGTATGAAGACATTTGTATTCTGCATTTAGCAAGTTTCGCCTGTACCCTTCTAAGATGCACCATAGGTGTGGCCCCACCAATTGCCTTCCCTCCGCCCCAACCTCCCCCCCCTTCCCCTATTCTTGTGCTATAGATGGGTTATAGCCTTCATATGAAACCTTTAAATTAGCTTCATAGTAGTGCTGAGTACATTGGATACTTTTTCTTCCATTCTTGAGATACTTTGCTAAGAAGAATATGTTCCAGCTCCATCCATGTAAACATGAAAGAGGTAA
>CAUYRH010095808.1:0-21300 GCA_963574655.1 Perodicticus potto | reverse complement strand
TGGTTTTTTCTCCTTCAGATCCTCACTAACATCACCATCTATGCAGCGTTTTTCTTTCCCTTTTTTCTTTCTCTTCTTATCCTCAATCTTCTGAAGTCCAATAGACTTAAACCTGTCTTCCAGCGTCTGTAATATGAAGTGCATATCCTCTCTCTCCAGAGCACTCCAGCAGATAGTATACGGGTTGTTCAAGGAAGTTTTGACAACTAAAGGTCTTGTCTTACGAACAGATCCCCTCCCTGGCGCCTGAGGAGCTGTGGCCATTCTGAAAATCCTTCAGAGAAGCAAAGGGACAACAAAAAATTCATATTCACTAGAAATGCACATCTTAAGAATAAATTGGTCTTTACTCTGAGTCTTTGCTAAACAAGAGCAAGCTAATTATATAGGCCCAAATGGGTGATAATACATTTAATTGCTCCCTTAAGTAATTTTAATTATTTTTTCCATTTTTATCCCATTTGAATGCATTGTTTAGGCCCTTTAAAAAAATTCAGGACTGTGAGTGACCAGTGTTTGCTGTCTCTCCTTTTTCCATGGTTTTATCTTTACTTATATACAGGTAATATATGAATGTTCTGCATTATCACAATCATAGTGAAATTCCACTTATTTACTCATTTCATTTATTAAAAGTCCCATTTCTACTGGTTCATAATGATCCTTTTAGTGGCTGTATGGTACTATACCTTCTACACTTACTGCCATTTTCCAAATTGCTTTCTAGTTGGGCTTCCACTCATTCATTGAAGAATCATTCTCAGACACCTCCCATGTACAGGCTGCATTCTAATAAGACTCCATGTCCACCTGCACAGAGCTTACCATTTGGAAGGACCCCAGAGCCCTCAGGCTCTCTGCCATTCATTATCCAGGTGGGGTGTTTTTAAAAGAACTTACAAAGGTAATCTATGTAAGTGATTAAAACCTCAAGCAATACTTTTGTTATATCCCTTTCTATATAAGCCTCCCTCTCTGGACCCTAAATTTCTTGCCTCTTAAAACTTCTAACACAAATGCAGACATATATTCCTCCTCCTTATGGTTATTCCAAGATGACTGCTCTGGTTAGCGAAAACTAGGGAAATGTTATAATGAAATTTAAAGATACCAATCATTAAGGAAAAACAAGAGGAATCCTTGTTGGGGTAAATGTTACAAAACACTGGTTAGAGGGCATATGCTGTTTATGCTTCCCAGAGGCAACTGCATATTCCCTTCCCTCCATTTCCTTCCTCATCTTCCTGGGTCTCAGGCAGAACCACAGGGACCCGCTCACAAAACCAAAGTCAAGTCCTTTCCAATTAAACTTTTGCTCACTAGGCTGGCTAGTGATATTGATGGGCAAATGTGCCTGCATTTTGTGTATGTACAAAGCTCTTTCTCCATGTATTATTTGATTCTCACAACATTCCAGCAGAATGCCCCAAGAGGGGGAGTGAGGAACCAGACTCACTGTCCAAAGTCAAAACTAGTATTCCAAATCCAGATTTTATGCTCTTTCAATCCAGCCTGTACCTCAATAACTTGAGGATTTTTAAAGCATGTACACATGGTTGGTCCTCACCCCTAGATGTACTAAATCGGAACGTCTAGGAATCCCAGAGAGATATTTGCGCTGGTGAAGTGCTGCCCAGGTGAATCTGATTCAGACCCATAATTAGGAACCCCTGGTGTGGGACATGCAGGCTTTCCACACTGGACAGCTCTGGGAAATCATCCCCTAATCTCTGATATTCTTCCTTGTCACCTTCCTACAAAAAACCAAATTTGTTCTCCTTGGGTTGAGAGCAAACCTTGGTTATGTCAGCATTGCCCACAAAGCTGCTGCTTTACTGCCAGCCACACTGGGTCCCCTTCTCTTCCCCCATTCTTTCTGTGCTTCCCTTGAGCTTGGGAAATTAGGAAGAAAAGCAGATCATCCAAATCACTGGTGATTGCCAGTGGCTGGCGTTGGGTTCAAAGTGGTCAAAAAGAAAGAAATAAATGACAGAGGGGCAAGACAAATATGACCTAACAGTTCTCGCCACACTCCAAGTCCCAGGTCGTGAGTCTGAGCATCTAAACAGCCTGAGGTAAATACTTACAGTGTGTGGTCCGGAGGGACAGCAGGTAGGCACTGACTTCTGTCTGCACAATCTGGTGGGGAAAAACGTAAAAAGCTAAGTAGCTCAGATGGCAGAATCTCATCTGACATAGTCCAAAAACAAAGTGCCCACAGGTAAGAATAGTTTCAGAAAAAGGGAGGAAAACAGGAAGGCCTTGCTGAAGGTCCTTTAGAGCTATGTCTGGGAGGCCTCTGTTGCCTATAGATCAAGTGCAAACTAATGTGATACACAAGGCCCTCCACACTTGGGCCCCACCAGCCTCTTCCTTGGGCCCCACCATGCCCATGACCCTCAACACAGACTGTTACATGAAGCCACCAGTTTCTCACTGCCACGTCTATACACATTACTCCCTCTGTCTAGAATACTACTCCCACCCTCCGTCCCACATCCACCTTTCTAACTTCAACACAGTATTTATGGATTGTCACCACATTGTCAGGCCATGCAGATTAAGTATTTAATGAGGTAGTCACTAGCCTCAGGGAGCTTACAGTCTACGAGGAAGACATCTTTAGCAGGTTATCAGGTTGTGGTGACCTCAAGGGAGTTTCTGCCTAGGTCCAGTTGCTCTAAGTACAAAGATACATGTTGAGACAAAGAGAATTGCCAACAAAAAAAGGAATTAATACCACAGACATTTTGTTAGGAGAAGTTATTTCAAATCTGTCTCTCATACATATATATCTGACTAAGGGAGCTCATGTGCTTTAAAGGAGGGGCCATGTGTCTTGGGACTGGTTATGGTGTAACTAACAAGGAGCTAGGCCTTGGGGCAAGTCCTGTGAATTGGGACCAGGCTGTAGGAGGGATGAGGCGTCCTCAGGACTTCTGCCCGTACCCTACAGGGGTCCTCAAACTACGGCCCGTGGGCCACATGAGTTGGTGTGAATTGTATTTGTTCCCATTTTTGTTTTTACTTCAAAATAAGATATGTGCAGTGTGCATGGGAATTTGTTCATAGTTTTTTTTTTTAAACTATAGTCCGGCCCTCCAATGGTCTAAGGGACAGTGAATTGGCCCCCTGTTTAAAAAGTTTGAGGACGCCTGCTTTAGAATCTCAGCAACTTTGACCTGTCTTGCAAAAAATCCACCATTTCTGGGAAACAACTAGAAAGGTCATCTGTTTACTTCTTAACAAGGAAATGAGGACTTCTCTTTTTTTCACTCCTTCTCAGTGCACCCACATATGCACTCATTTCCTGTACTTCATCACCCCCAATATAGGCACATTGTAAATTTGTGTAGACCAAATGCTAACATTATTTTGACTATGACAGGTCGTTAGTTAAGGGAGAGGATTATAAAGGGGTCATTGAAATTTGTTCAGTGAGTAGCTGGTTATAACTATACAACAAAACTAGTGCACGTTAAGGTTAAGGAACTACAGGATGCTCAGGGAACATAAAGTAAAGCACTAACTTAGTTAAGGAGGTCAGGAAAGGAAAGCTTCCTGGATGAAATGTCTTTGTAAAGAAGAAGGAAGCAGACAAAAGTATCCCAGGGAGCTGCGTTAACAAAAATAAGGTCAATGTCGTTGAGGCAGAGATGCTACAGAATGGGCAGTGAAAAGTGGGTAAAGCACCAGATGGTGAAGGCCTCTGCCAACTTTGCAGCTAGAAAATTATTGTAACGTGTAAAGCAAAGCAGTGGCATTAGATAGACGTACCAGAAAGATCTTTGTGGATTCTGGGTATATAAAGGGTCATTTTGCAAGACTAGAAGCAGCGAAGGGGCTCCCGGTGTAGTCCAGGTAAGAAGACAGTGCACCGAACTAGAGGCGCAGGAGAGGGGATGCAGAGAAAGAACCACATGTTAGTTGAAAGAGCAAGTAAAACCTCCCCGACTTAGTGATCAGTTGGGAGTGAAGCGGAGGAAAGTCTCAGGAATGACTTCCAGTTTCTGGATCTGGTAGCCGAGGGAACGACGCGCCGGTTCTGAGGCTCCATCCCTGACACGGAGTCAATCCCCCCGCAGCATATGCCGCCCCTGGGTCTAGTACCTTGTCCTTGACTAATTAGCACCCGGAATTGTGTGGTCTCGTCTCTTCGGAGATCGCGGAGCACAGACGGGCCTGAGGGGGGCTTTATCTCTGTCCTCCCAGTGCCCGAAACAGGCTGCAGTCCAGGCAGAAAGGAGCTGGAGCCAAGGCAGGAAAGCGCGCCCGTCGCAGCGTGGGCGAGAACCCGGGAAGAGGGGTCCGGGAAGCCGCGGGCTTCAACCTCCAGTCTCTGCCAGTCCCAGCTCGAATCCCACCGCAGGCGGCGCGTGGCGCGGCCACAGCTCCCACTCGAGTCTCACGTGTTCAACTGTGCCGTCATCAGCCGGCGACAGTGGAGGCGCCGCGCGCGCCGGCGCCGCGCATGCGCAGAGCCCTAGCCTCGCCGGCCCCACCTTCCAAATGCAGTGGAGCGGGGCGGAACCGCTCGTAGCCCCTCCCGTTTGATTATCCTGCAGTAGGTGACTCTCAAGTGCGGGGAAGTCGGGCTAACTCATGCGGCAGAACGAGGCCGGGTCATTAAAAACCCTGAATGGTGATTCGGGTCAAGGTCCTAAAGCGGCAGTGCGCAGGCGCAGCGTGTGTCTCGCGACGTTCTACGGTTGCCACGGGAACCTGCCGCCAGTGTTCTTGACTGCCTTTGTTTGGGGGCGAGTCTTCAGCCAGTGTCTCCTGTAGGAAGATAGCAGTGGGGGGCTTCCGACTCCCTCTCCGGTATAACCCTGACTCTTGGCGCGCCTTGGGGTCTTAGTGCTCTGTCTCTAATCACTTTTCTGTCGCTGGCTTGCCTTACGCACGCAAAACCCTAGCCGCGGTCCCAGCGCGCCATCTCCATCGAGTCCCTGCACACTCCCCAGCACTGGGAAAATCAAGATGAAGGAAGGGCGGGGCGCCGGGTAAAACACTCAACTAGCGGGCAGTAAAGGAGGGAATCTTGAGCCCCTGAAAAGAGGAATAAGAGTTGCTGGGAGTTGTGCAGCAGCAGACCAGAATACACCAGCAGGTGTCTGCTGTGGCTTCTCCAAGCAGTGGAGATGAGTGGCTTTGAACGGAATCGCTGGAAAGTCGTGGACAATTGGTGAAACAGTTGAATGATCCTGTAGAGGCCAGGAATCTGACTCTGCTGAACGGCCCTTAGAATACAGAGGTTGCTTCCGACTTAATGACCTCGTCCCTGCCCCCACTTTTCTTTTCCAGTCTCACTTAGGCCCCCTTTCTTTTCGTCTTCTACAGATCTTCCTCCTTTTCTCAATGTCTTCGCTACTTGTTTCCATTTTTGTAGTTTCCAAATTTTTCGATTTCCATATGGAACTACCTACATAATACTTAACTGGCCATACAGTAAACTGTCTTTTGGGCGGCGCCCGTAGCTCGCTGGGTAGGGTACCTGCCACATACACCCAGGGTGGTGGGTTCGAATCCGGCCTGGGCCAGCTAAAAAACAATGGCAACTGCAACAAAAAATAACCAGGCGTTGTGACGGGCTCCTGTAGTCCCAGCTACTTAGGAGGCTGAGGCAAAAGAATCGCTTAAGCCCAAGAGTTTGAGGTTGCTGTGAGCTGTGACGCCACAGCACTCTACCCAGGGACTCTGTCTCAAAAAAAAAGAAAAATGTCTTTTTTTTTTTTTGAGACAGAGCCTCAAGCTGTCATCTTGGATAGAGGGCTGTGGCATCACAGCTCACAGCAACCTCCAATTCCTGGGCTCAAGCGAGTCTCCTGCCTCCGCCTCCCAAGTAGCTGGGACTGGACTACAGGCGCCCGCCACAACGCCCGGCCATTTTTTGGTTGCAGCCGTCATTGTTGTTTGGTGGGCCTTGGCCGGATTCGAACCTGCCAGCTCAGGTGTACGTGACTGGCGCCTTAGCCCGTTGAGCCACAGGCGCCGAGCCAAGAAAAAAGCCTTTTGATCAAAGATTATTGCAGGTTACACAGAGTAAAAACACAATGTTATCAGAAGAATCAAAAAGGACGAGGTTAGAAGGTGTTCGAGTGTAACAACAAGCTTTCGTTTCACATACTGAATCACACCGGTTCACTATGAAGAACTATAAACATTATGCAGTTTTAAAGACAAATAGAAGCACACAGATCTAGTTAAAATGCTAGAGTAATGGAAAGGAAATGTAAGTTTTTGTCCTCCTAAAGTTCCAGATTTATAGTTTTAACCTCATCTCAGTTTAACATTTACTCTGTGGAAATTGTTTGCTGTTGTATTACATGACTGTAGAGCCAGGCAGCCTAGTTGAAATCCTGACTTCATCACTGACGATAGCTCTAGGCAAGTTCATGAACCGCTTATGAAGTGATAAAAATAGCACCTGTAGAAAAGATGATCCTACATAAATAGGACGCTTAGCACAGCGCCTGGCACATCGTAAGTGCTCGGTAAATTGAACTGTGATGAATCTGCTGACACTTTGGCAGGCTTAAGTTAATAAAAATTCAATATAGCCTTTATAATGTTAGTGGTTGTTTTATTTTAAGAATAGCAATATGATTTCCATAGGCTCTTTTGTTAAAATGAACAACTAAGTTTCAAAGTTAATTTCTCTCCCACTTACATTGCACAAACGTGACAACAACAAAGT
This sequence comes from Perodicticus potto, assembly GCA_963574655.1. Lineage (NCBI taxonomy): Eukaryota > Metazoa > Chordata > Mammalia > Primates > Lorisidae > Perodicticus > Perodicticus potto. Next base: position 14,603 of record CAUYRH010095808.1, on the reverse strand, counting down.
TTTTAAAATTCTCCTGTGACCCTGTCACCTCCAAACATGTTTTCTGGACTGCGTTCCCTTCTCATTTGTTTCCCCTATACGCATGCTTTTGCATTAAAATAAGATATTAAATCTTGGGTTCCAATTTTCATCCCACATAGTATTTTTTTGTTTGTGTTTCTCAAACAAAGGCTTCAAATTATTACTGTAATTACTGTTATTACTATAGACTTAGTACCCAATACTGAATAATCAGTTTTGCTTTTTTATGACACTTATTTTATCTTGTAAAACCTCAGTTTTCAGCCTGGGTAACATAGCAAGATCCTGTCTCTACAAGTGTGGTTGCTCAGCTCTTCAAGAAGTTGAAGCAAGAAGATCACTTGAGCCCAAGAGTTTAAGGCTGCAGTGAGCTATGATTGGGCCACTGCACTCCAACCAGAGTGACAGAGTGAGACCTTGTCTCTAAAATTCAAAAACAAAAGCAAAAGAAAATAAAAACCCACCTCGGTTTGGTCTTTGAATAATAAAGTTTTCTCTGTATATTAATTCTAGAATCTGAGTATTGTTAGAGTTACTTGTTTGCCATGGTGTAACATTGATTTAAGATTCTGGATGATAAGGCTTGGCGCCTGTGGCTCAACGGGCTAAGGCGTCAGCCGCATACACCCAAGCTGGCGGGTTCGAATCCAGCCCGGCCCGCCAAACAACAATGACGGCTGCAACCAAAATATGGCTGGGCGTTGTGGCGGGCACCTGTAGTCCCAGCTACTTGAGAGGCAGAGGCAAGAGACTCGCTTGAGCCCAGGAATTGGAGGTTACTGAGAGCTGTGATGCCACAGCCCTCTATCCAGGGTGACAGCTTGAGGCTCTGTCTCAAAAAAAAAAAAAAAAAAAGATTCTGGATGATAAGATGCCACTGGCCACAATCCTTTGATGAAATAAATGAAAGTTCCGAGGAGAAAGTTTGTCAATAGAAAAACATTAGAGAACTGACCACCAGATTTGTCTTTCTCTTCATGACATTCTGACCTTTGTGTTATTGTTATATATAAAATATGAACAACTGTTATATAAACAACAATCTGTTACTAAGAATAAACTTTAATGATGGACTGCAAAAATCAAAAAACAAGCTTGAAAACTCTGCTAGTGAGGGCCATTCACTATGCAAAAAAATTCTTTATCCATAGAGGCAACGTGAATGTGAAGCATTTCAAGTAGTTAAGCAATTTCTAGGCTTCACTGGACAGCAAAATCAAGATCCATGTGATGGCAATTCCCTGTACCTCTCTAATCCCACTGGCAACATCCCTAGTCCCAGAGGTCAGATGGTAAGTATTGCGGGGGGTGAGGGGGGAATCACTCACTCTGCCTTGAGAAACCAAACAGTTGACTCACACAGAAGTGTGGAGCTATACCCCAAGGTGGAGCAGGTTGTGGGGAGTAGGGAGGGAGAAAGGCAGGAGACAGAAAGCCTGGTCTCAGCTGAGCTAGCAAAAGGGATGCAAAATGCCCGTGTGTTTTCCTCTTCCCAAAAGAGGGAAGCCTTGTACCAGGAGAAGTCACAGGGCATTCTACCAAGACTCGGAGTAGACTGCACTCAGGCCTCACCTGTGTGGCTATGTGAATATGTTCAAGGTTGTCAGGGGTGTCGGCAGAGCTGTTTTATTAAAAAAAAGGAATTTGAGGTGGCGCCTGTGGCTCAAAGGAGCAGGGCGCTGGCCCCATATACTGGAGGTGGTAGATTCAAACCCAGCCCTGCCCCCCCACCAAAAAAAAAACTACAAAAAAAAAAAAGAAGAAATTTGAATGACCTTAGAGTCACAAGGCTAGCCCAGGATGTGTGTGTCCATGTTTCTTTTCTCTCTTTCTCTCTCATAAATTTGATTTTATTTATTTATTTTTTGTACAGACAAAGTCCCACTGTTACCCAGGCTGGTCTTGACTCCTGGGCTCAATACATCCTCCCACCTTGGTCTCCCAAAGTGTGGGATTACGGGTATAAGCCACCATGCCTGGCCAGATTTTGTGTTTTTAGAGTAATTTTAGGTCCACAATTTTTTTTTGAGGGGGGGAGCTGGTCTCCATGTTGAAAATAATTGACCATATGAGTTAGAGTTTATTTGGCCACTCTGTTCTATTCCACTGAGCTATATACATCTGTCCTTATGCCAGTACCACATTGTTTTACCACACCGAGTGCAGCAGGTTTTAATATCCAAAAGGGTAGTGTCTTCCAATTTTGTTCTTCTTTTTCAAGATTGTTGTTCTTATCTGGGGGTCCTTAGAGACCCCATGAGAATTGTCTCAATCTGTTTTCTGTTGCTTATCTCAGAGCACCTGAAACTGGGTAATTTATTTTGAAAAAGGAATGTATTTCTCACGGTTATAGAGACTTTGCCCACTGCATCAAAAATTACGAAGTTAGAAATAAACACCCAAAAGATGCACAAGACTTCCACTGGGGAAAGGAGCAAACTTCATCTGAAAACATTAACTCAGACAGCCATTTAAAAAAGATAAATGAGAAAAGATAAATTAGAAGATGACTTTTTAAAAGAAAAACAAAAGATATGTGAGAATCATGAATTGTAAACTCTGTGTCATAAAGATCATCAGTCCCCACGCACGCCCAACCAGGAGTCCGTGGGACTACTCTATAATCCCTCCTTGGGTTCTCTGTTAAACCCACTAGTCAGGCTTTGTGTACCCTGCACCACCTTCCCTAAGAGACTAAGGACCAAAAATGAGAGCTTATTTTGAGACGTGAACGAAAGGAATCCGAGTCTAGGTTCTGTGTGGGCAATGTGGCCATTATTTCGCTCAGGTGCGAGCAGGCTGAGTCCGAGAAAAGTCAGCACGTGGGTTCAGGCAGGAGGATGGGAATATCAGAGTGTGGAGGGGGTAGGGATTGGCACACTCACTCCTTTCTGGGCAGGATGTTTCTATTTTGGTGGGTCCCTACATTCGGCCCTAACATTCACTGCATTTCAATTCCTCTTCAATCCCTAGATTCAATTGTAAATCCTCTGTCTTTATTTGGCTGACTTACTTTCTCATTTGATACATGTATACTTTCTTGACTTGGTTTCTGGGATACAGTGTTTTCCTGGAACCTCGGTGACCACTTCTCTGTCTCCTTTGCTAGCTCCTCCTCAACCCCTTCACGCTGGAGTCCCCCAGGGCTCAGTCTTCTTTCCTCTTCCCTTTTCCTGTCTCCATACATCCCATTTCTAGGGCCATTCTGGATCAAGGTTCTAAAGACCAGGTCTATGCGAAGGAATTCCAACTGACACATGCAGCCCAGAGGAGACTTCAATGTCCTCAAAGATAATATGTTCAAAACTGAACTTCCGATCTTTGTATTCCACGAAACCCACCCCACCTATGCTCCTTCCAGTTACTCAGGCCAGAAGTATTGGAGTCATCCTTCACTGTTCTCTCTTTTGCACCCGAGGTGGAATCTATCAGCAGCTCCCGTTGACTCTTTCTTCCAAATGTGGCGATCTGAACTGCCTCTCACTGCTTCCGCTGTCACCACTGGAGCTGGAGACACTCATGAATTGTGCCCTGGATTGTTATTACAGCAAGGATCTTGCTTCCATCCTGGTTCCCCTTGTGTCTATTTTCAACACAGCAATAAAAGTGATCCTAAAATGTAAGTCAGATCACCTCAGTCCTCTGCTCAGAACCTTTCAATGGTGCTCTTTTTCATTCGTACTTAAAACCAAATACCTTTGTGGGGTCCCTATATAACCTGGCCTCCCTTTCCTGCCCCTGCTCTAACCACACTGGCCTCCTTGCTTTTCTTCCTACTTAGATCCTTTGTAGTGGAAGCTCTTCCCCTAGGGATCTGTCTGGCCAGCTTCCTCTCCTCCTGTGAGTTTTCATGCAACTGTTGTCATCATCTCCAAGAAACCTTTCTGACCACCCCTGACAACTGCAGGCCACATCCTCCATCCCCTCATTTCCAAGACTTGCCCCCTGTTTCTCCATGCTGATTTAAAATAGCCATGTGGGCTCGGCGCCTGTGGCTCAACGGGCTAAGGCACCAGCCATGTACACCTGAGCTGGCGGGTTCGAATCCAGCCCAGGCCCGCCAAACAACAATGACGGCTGCAACCAAAAAATGGCCAGGTGTTGTGGCTGGTGCCTGTAGTCCCAGCTACTTGGGTGGCGGAGGCAGGAGACTCGCTTGAGCCCAGGAATTGGAGGTTGCTGTGAGCTGTGATGTCACAGCACTCTATCCAGGGTGACAGCTTGAGGCTCTGTCTCAAAAAAATAAATAAATAAAAAATAAAATAAAATAAAATAGCCATGTGTCACCCACTATCTTTTGGTAGACTATATAATTAGCATAGAAATGTGTTTAATATCTATCTTCTTTGATCAGAATGTAAACCAAGAAGAGACTTTTTTGTTCTCTTTATTGATTAACATTTCTCAAGAACCTGCAATAGTGCTTACCCTCATAATAGACACTCAATTAATATTTAATGAATGAATGTGGAGGATGGATGAAATGGAATTAGGAGAATCACAGGGTTTCAAAGTCTGTCTGTCTGTCTTTCTTTCTTTCTCTCTCTCTCTCTTTTTTGGCAGAGTCTCACTCTGTTGCCTAGGCTAGAGTGCCATAGTGTCAGCCTAGCTCATAGCAATCTCAGACTCCTGGGTTCAAATAATCCTCCTACTTCAGATTCGTGTAGCTTCACTACAGGCAAGGTCCACCATACCTGACAATTTTTTCCTGTTTTTAGTAGAGGCAGAATCTCACTTTTGCTCAGGCTGGTTTCAAACTTCTGAGCTCAAGCAATCTACCCACTACAGCTTCCCAGAGTGCTGAGATTACAGGTAGGAGGCACCGCACCTGGCTGTGATGCTCTGTTTCTTAAACTGGTGGTTGACACCTGTACTCTTATGTTTTTTTTAATTTCACATACATATATTTTGTATGTTTATTGGTTAATGACCAACTTCTAATTTTTATTTATTTTAAAAATTATTTTAAGAGATTTAGGGGGTACAAATTTTTTTTTTGTTACATGGGTGAATTTTACAGTGGAGAAGTTTAGGCTTTTAGCATCACCTTAGAATCAACATCTAATAAAACAGAAAAAAAAACAACCCCCAAAAACAAAGGCCATTGATCCAAGAAACAAAACTCCATTGCCTATCCAAATTGACTCACGTCCTCCCAGCTCTAGACACTGAGTTTTCACAGTACCTGGTGTATTATTACGTGTGGGTGGAGGATATCAGTGATTTTGTTGGCTCTTTTTTCCTTCTGGAGACAAGACACCCAAGGCAGTCCAATGGGGTGGGGAGGGGAGTTAGGGGCGTGGCAGCTCAGGAGAAAGATATACTTTGAAGTCTTAAAAGAACATTCTAGAGTTAAAGAATAAAACAGTGTAGTGTACCATCTCCTCTCCTCTTCCCCTGGTTTCTTGCAACGAAGACCATGCCAAAATGTCTCAGGCGAAGATACAAACCGGACCTTGGGGCCGTATTTCTCTGTAGAAACACCCACAGACGGGGGGTGGGGGTGGGGTGGGGTGGGTTGCCAACCAAGGAAGCGCGCCCCCTGCTGGGTAAGTGCCTTTTATCTTCGGTCCCCACCAGGCATTTCTCATGGGCCAGGACTTGAAAAACAAAGACTAAAAACTGCGCAGTACGTTTTCTCTAACATTTATTTGATTTTTGCCCTTTACTTGGGAATTCATTGACTTCACCACAAAATATTTTCAAGGGGAAAAATGTACATTAAAAAGTAGCAAATATTTTAATGTAGCTTTATGCACCACAAAATATTTTCAAGGGGGAAAAATGTACATAAAAAAGTAGCAAATATTTTAATGTAGCTTTATGCTGCAGGCTAGGAGATTTCTGGGCCTTTCTTCTCCAGAACTAACACACTGAGTTCCTTTCCATTGCTACGCATGAGGCTGAGGCAGGAGGATCACTGGAACCCAGGAGTTTGAGGTTGCTGTGAGCTAGGCTGACACCTGGGCAACAGAGTGAGATTCTGTCTCAAAAAAAAAAAAAAAAAAGAAAGAAAAAAGAAGGAGGGAGGAACGAAGGAAGGAAGGAAGGGAGGTGGGAGAAATAGAACATTTATTTCTTTCTATGGGATGGATGCTGCCTTCCAAACTAAGAGACAGTCTGAACTCAACTCCTGTAGCCAGAGAGTCTGGCTCTGGGTCTCTGGAAACCTAACAAGATGCGTCTGTCCAGCCCATTCTGTGTGTCTGGTCTACAGACGCAGAGACATTGGGTTTGTTCCCCTGGAGAACTAGGTCAGACTGAAGAGCGAGCAGGCCTGTTTCTTTGCCATAAATAAAAACGAGTTAGGATGGTTGCAGCGCGTGCTCAGATAGGTGTTTTTGCTTTACAAAGAGGAGAAAAGGTGCAAACCACACAGCCTTTTTCCACTGATGATGAACAGCGCCCCCCGCCCCCTAAATCCCCAAGTTTCCAGGAATTGCACAAGAGAGGGGTTAGCGGCAAGGAGTCCCAAGGGAGGTCAGTGCCCTGAGGCCACCCCTCCGGGGTTCCGGTAAACGACCTCCAGAGAAAGAACAGAAAAGCAGGCCAAGAGCTGAGAGTTGTTCATTGAAATTCCCTTCGCTTCGCCTTCCAGTAGCTGCGACAGGGACAGCTGGGGACTCGCGGGCCGTGGCAGCTCACCGCCCAGACCGGTCCCCGCCTCCACGACCAATGGGAACCAGGCGGGCCCAGAGTGCGGCCAATGGGAGCCGTCTGGGCCTGGAGCGCGGCCAATGGCAGCGGCCGGCGGACAAGCAAGCTCCTTAAGGGGAGGTGGGGTGCAGGCCCGGGAGCGAGTGCGCGGAGAGCAGGCTCGCTGACCGGTCGGGATGTCCTTGCAGGTAACATGGGCTCGAGAGGCCGCCCGGGACTGGGGGGATGCTCCGAGAGGGAAGTGCTCACTCGAGTGGGGCGTGGGGCAGGGGAACGCCCCCCGGGAGCGCTCTGCGGCGACCCCGCGGACACTTTCACTCCTTTCAGAGCGCCCCGCATTGCACCGTAGACCAAACCCGTGCAGTCTGTTGACACCGAGCCGGGGCTCCCAGGGACGGAAAGACGGGCGCCGCGCCTGGGAGCTCACCGCGGCCCCTGCTCCTCTTTCCATCCCCCCAGAGGGAGGCGAGGGCGTCTGGGCTTTCACCCTGCTCCCCCTCGCTCGGTGCAACCTCCGGAGAGCTGGTAGGCAGGTGTCTCTCTGAACAGATCTTTGAAGGTCCGGTTTTAAAATACTGTTTTACTGGTACGTGAAAAAATATATATATAGGAAGTGCCAAAAAAATGTAGACACATTTCAAGAAAGGAAAAAATTGTTATTGTAATTCTCAAGTCATGTTTGACTTCTGCAATTGTAAGAGGCGCTCAACGTGACTTGTATTCATCTTTTGTTATCCGTATAGATATGTTATAATTTTAGTAGGTTTTTCCTTTCTTAAAATGTGTCTACATTTTTTGGCACCATCTGTATCTATGTTAAGGGTGAAAACTTTGAAAAAGAGAACAAATATTAAGTAAAAATCGTTAGGAACTCCTCCAGCCGGGTGATAACCACTGGAGCATGGTGGGTTACTTCCTAGTAAGTCATTTTGCCAGGTGCGGATGTGTGAATGAGTATGTGTTCTTATAGCCACACACATCTATTATTTATTTATTTATTTATTTTTTGAGGCAGAGTCTCAAGCTGTTGCCCTGGGTAGAGTGCTGTGGTGGTGTCACAGCTCACAACAACCTCAACTCTTGGCGATTCTCTTGCCTCAGCCTCCCAAGCAGCTGGGACTACAGCCGCCAGCCACAATGCCCGGCTATTGTTTGTTGTTGTTGTTGCAGTTGTCATTGTTGTTTTAGTTGTCATTGTTGCCGGGGTTGGATTCGAACCCACAGCCTTGGTATATGTGGCTGGCACCCTTACCCACTGCCTATTATGTTAATTTTTTATATACAGTTTTGTTCCTGCAGTTTTATGAGCATTTTCTCATCACTAAATATCCTTCTGAACTATAAAAATGTATTTTGTTTGTTTTTTGAGACAGAGTCTCACTTTGTCCCCCTTGGTAGAGTGCTATGGCGTCACAGCTCACAGGAACCTCAACTCTTGGGTGTAAGCGATTCTCTAAGCTTCAGCCTCCTGAATAGCTGAGACTATAGGCCCCTGCCACAATGCCCAGCTATTTTTTAGAGACTGGGTCTTGCTCTTGCTCAGACTGGTCTCCAACCTGTGAGCTCAGGCAATCTGTCCACCTCAGCTTCCCAAGTACTGAGATTACAGGCATGAGCCACTGCTTATAATTTTTTAATATATAAAATTTCATAGAATAAAGCTGGCTAACTTTAACCGTTTCTTCAGGCAAGATTATCCTAGGTAAAGGCACATATTCCAGGGTCACCTGGGTTCAAATGCATCCCTCACCTCTCCTCAGCCTGGAATGTGGTTATTTAAGCTCCCTGTGCCTCAGTTTCCTCATCTAAAAATAGAGGAGAAACACTTTATATAAGCTACAAGAAGAGAGCATTTAAAACAGCTCCTGGCATGTGTTAAGCGTCCAATAAGGATAAGCTTGTGGTTGAACAGTCAGATATTCCTATGCGTGACTTAGGTAATTTGTATTGAACACTCCCCCAAACGAGCAAAACTTTCTTCAGATCAAGAGATCCGACAGATTCCCCTTCAGCATAGTACTTTGTTTTTTGTTGTTTGCTTTAAACGTGTTTTTGGGATTTAAAAGTTGAAGAACATCCCAGGAAAGCAGCATGCTAAGAAATATTAATTTTGACTGTGATGAGGATATCTACCAACAGTCCATTTCAGCATTAAAAATATTGGAGGAGGAAAATAACTTTTATTTATTTATTTTTTTTGAGATAGAGTCTCAAGTTGTCGCCCTGGGTAGAGTGCTGTGGCATCACAGCTCACAGCAACCTCCAGCTCTTGGGCTTAAGGGATTCTCATGCCTCAGCCTCCCAAGTAGCTGGGACTACAGGCGTCCGCCACAACACCCAGCTATTTTTTTGTTGCAGTTGATTAGCTGGCCTGGGCCGAGCTTGAACCCGCCACTCTTGGTGTATGTGACTGGAGCCATAACCACTGTGCTACCAGCACAGAGCCGAAAATAACGTTTAAAAAAGACACCCAGCAGCTGGCTGACATATTTAAACCTCTTCCTTCTTTATAATTTATCTGCCTTGTGCAGGCGTCACACTGGGACTTGTGTCCTGCCAAGATGCTACCGATGGCCCAGTTAGTGGAAACAACAGGAAAGATGGCAAGCACAGAGTCCTAGTCATCTGCTTCTTTCTACAGCAATAAGTAGTACTAAAGGACTTTCACAGAAGCAGTAAAATAAATGGAATTGCTAATTCATCAATAGCCCCCCAATTTTATTTACTTACTTGTTTTGAGCCAGAGTCTCACTCTGTCACCCTGGGTAGAGTGCTGTAGCGTCATAGCACACAGCAACCTCAAACTCCTGGGCTTGAGCAATCCTCTTGCTTCTGCCTCCTGAGAAGCAGGGACTACAGTCCTGCCCCACCATGCCAGGCTAGTTTTTTTTTTTTTTTTTTTTTGTTTTCATTTTTAGTGGAGACAGGTCTCACTCTTGCTCAGGCTGGTCTTGAACTCCTGAGCTCAAGCAGTACACTTGCCTCAGCCTCCCACAGTGCTAGGATTACGCCGTGTGCCTGGTGTGAGACACCGTGCCTGACCCCAGTTTTGTTTTAAAACTACAATATGTTTCTGTCCTTACCACAGCCTTTAGGAGAGCTGATGGTTATCTTAGTCCAATTTCTCTTTTAGATGATGAAGCTAAATGATTCTTCTAAGAAGATGCATCTTTTCAAGTCTGGAGGACTCATGATTTTACAATTGGCAAATAACTAACTCTGATCCCCCAAGCCCTGCTCTACCCCCCTACCCCCACTTTGGGGTGACTTAAGAACTGTGCAATTCCTTAAGTGTGAAAGCTTTTGATCTTCTTAATTCAGTTCCTCAATGGGAAAGAATTGGTCAAAAAGACCTTGTCAACCCCATGTGTGGGATGACCATGTCCTTTGGGCACAGAAATTTAGGTTAGATCAGAGTCACATCAGAAACTGTCTTTAGCTGGGGTGAAATGTGCAAGGAAGCCTGGGAGCAGTGGCTCAGTCATGCAATCCCAGCACTCTTGGGAGTCTGAGGCAGGAGGATCTCTTGAGGTCAGTAGTTCAAGACCAACCTGAGCAAGAATGAGACCCTGTCCCTACTAAAAATAGAAAAATTAGCCGGGCATTGTGGAGCCTATAGTTTCAGCTACTTAGGAGGCTGAGGCAGGAGGATTGCCTAAGCCCAGGACCTGGAGGTTGCAGTGAGCTAAGTTGGTGCAACTGCACTCTAGCCTGGGCAACAGAATAAGACTCTGTCTTAAAAAAAAAGAGTGGAAGAAAATTTACCCAAAGGGCAGAGTAGTCAGCACAGCAGGCATGATGTATCCAATGTCAGGGACACTGGCACAACTGCTGACACCAAAGGTGGAGTCAGGGGCCCTTGTGCTGAAAGCATGAACAGGGCAGGGGTCAGGGAGAGCCTTAGTAGCCTTAAGGCAGTTTGTCTTGCCGCATCTCTATAGGAAGGTCATGTGCTTAATGTTCCACTACGTGCTGAGAGCCTAGGGCCAAGGGGATCATCTCAGCAGAAGCCGAAGTTCCTTCCCGGAGCAGCAAGCCCAGCTCTACAGTAGCACAGGAATATTACAAAGCTGATTCCCTTTACCCAGAATGCTTGGGAATTGAATATCAACAGCAGCACCTTTAAAGCTATGCTAACTTTCTGATCCTCCTAAGATTCACTCCCTTATTAATCCATCCAGGAAGGATGTACTTACAAGGGTCAGAGCAGGCTTGTACCACCTGCCGGCAGTCTGTAAGGCTCTGCTATTGCTCTCAAGGTGAATATTTATACCTGCTTCTATTATGGATATGCAGGGGAGCAAACAAAAGCCTCCCCGCCCAGCCAGCCTGTATGTTGGCCCCTAGTCTGTCCACACTGCCTGCCGCCCAGTGCATCCAGCAAATGCTGGGTCAGCGCATGCACCATCTCCTAGGAAAGGCTTCTTCCATGCCCATCCCCTGGGTGCTGCCTTCTCTGTGTTCCCAGAGCAACCACCGCTTCTCCCTGGCAGCAAGCCTCCCAGGTTCACTGTTGACCTGCTTATCTCCCACTGAGCTCCCTCCAGCTGGCCCCCTGGCTCATCTTTATCCACCAAGCACAGGCCTGGCCCATCACAGGTGCTCCACAAGTTTATGAATTAGTATGACATGTGTAATGAGCTCTGGGAGGGTGCAGTCCTCAGAACCATATCAAGGATATTGTACATGCTTAATTGTGTTTAACCCTAACACCTTCTTGCTGAGACTTGATATGATCTTTCTGTGGCTGAAGCTGCGTCTCGCAGAGCTTCGTTTCTTGCAGAGAGTACCAGGGCAGTGCGTGTGAAAGCTGGGATTCACTGAGCATTGCCAAACAGCCAATGTTCTTTCTGTTACAGCTCATCATGGCAGGTGGGAAAGGCCTCCTAGAGGATGGTCCATCAGAACAGCACCTTAAAACAGGAACGTATTGGCTTGTCACCTGTAGCTCAGCGGCTAGGGTGCCAGCCACATACACTAGAGCTGGTGGGTTCAAATCCAGCCCAGGCCTGCCAAACAACAATGATAACTACAACCAAAAAATAGCTGGGCGTTGTGGTGGGTGCCTGTCGTCCCAACTACTTGGGAGGCTGAGGCAAGAGAATCACTTAAGCCCAAGAGTTTGAAGTAGCTGTGAGCTGTGACACCATGACACTCTACTGAGGGTGACATAGTGTGACTCTGTCTCAAAAAACTAAGTAAATAAAAAAAATAAAGCAGGAACGTATGGAGTTGAGGGCTGGGCACAGTTCTATAGCTGGATTCCCCCCTACCAGAGAGGGAAGAAAGAGAGGGGGCCCTGAAATGGTGCAAGAAACTGTAAGGATTTAGCTTTTCTGTGCCAAGTGTCCAACGCTTTCATTAGATTTTTATTTCTTGAGATGGAGTCTTGCAGTGGTGTCATCATAGCTTACTGCAGCCTCAAACTCCTAGGCTGAAGTGATCCTCCCACCTCAGCCTCCAGAAGAGCTGGGACTACAGGTGCACACCACTATGCCTGGCCAATTTTTAAATTTTTGGTAGAGGTCTCACAAAGTTGCTCAGGCTGATCCCAAACTCCTGGCCTCAGTTGATCCTCCCACCCTGTCCTCCCAAAGTGCTGGAATTACAGTACCATGCTGAGCCTGAGCCGCCATGCTCAGCCTCATTAGATCTTTGTATGGTTCAGTACCACACAAAATACGAAGAAAAATTTTTCAGAAACTAATTCCTGGAAGGCAGAGACCTCATATGGTTTTTAAGAAGGCTTAGAATTCTAATCAGGGATTGGCTCACCAAAAACCAAATTGAGTTGCTGGTCAGGGGAAAAATGAGACTTAATAGCAAACAGCACATCTGAGATGGGTAAGAAACCTGCAGAGAAGCCAGGCACGGTGGCTCACACCTGTAATCCTGGCACTCTGGGGGGCCGAGGCAGGTGGACTGCTTGACCTCAGGAGTTGGAGACCATCCTGAGCAAGAGCAAAACCCTGTCTCTACTAAAAATAGAAAAACTACCTAGGAGTTGTGGCAGGCGCCTGTAGTCCCATACTCAGGAGGCTGAGGCAAGAGGATCGCTTGAGCCCAAGAGTTTGAGGTTGCTGTGAGCTATGACGCCACAGGGCACTCAACTCTAGGGTGACAGAGCGAAACTGTCCCCCACCTCAAAAAAGAAACCTGTTCTGAATAGCCTTGGCCCTGCCTTGCCCTTTGGAAGCCCTAACCACTCATGTGGAATTTGAATTTTGTTCTTATTATAAGCACAATATGGGCACATTATAGAAAATTTAGGGAGTATAGAAAACATTATAAAACCAGAAAATTTACCAATAATCAGGGGCAATTACTATTTACATATTTAAATATATTTCTTTCTAGTCTGTACTCTTCTTCTACCCACGTTAGAAAGCTGAATGTATAAAAACAACTTCGTTCTTTGTCACACTCAGAGGTATTTCTTACGTCTTGCCTCCTTACAAATACTATTTTCAGGGTTTTCCTAGATCTAATTTTTCCCCAAAAAGGTTTATAATAAAAGTAATAGCTAACATTTATTGAACACTCACAATATGTCAGGCACCATTCTAAGTGCTTTATATGTTACCTTATTTAAAATACTTCTAACATGTTTGTGCATAGGTGTTATTATCGCCTCATCTGCCAGATGAAGAAACAGGCACAGAGAGGTTAAGTAATTGGCCCACGGTCACACAGCCTGTGTGTCTTCTTAACCATTATGTGTAAAGCTGCTGACAGTTTCCTAGAAAGACACTTAGAAGGACAAGGTTCGGGCGGCGCCTGTGGCTCATCAATTAGGGCACTGGCCCCATATACCGAAGGTGGCGGATTCAAACCCGGCCTCAGCCGGACTGCAAAACAGAAAAATAGCTGGGCGTTGTGGCGGGCGCCTGTAGTCCCAGCTACTCGGGAGGCTGAGGCAGGAGAATCGCCTAAGCCCAGGAGTTGGAGGGTGCTGTGAGCTGTGTGACGCCAGGCACTCTACCCAGGGCGATAAAGTTAGACTCTGTCTCTACAAAAAAAAAAAAGAAGGACAAGGTTCTGCTTGTCACATGTTAAGAAGATGGATCATTTTTGAAATTATTTAGGTTGGAGACCCTGGTCTCCAATTTAGAGGTGATTTTTGTTCTTCACAAAACAAATGTTCTAGTTGTGCAACTGTGTCCTGTTTGGGGGGCTGAGTGGAAACTTGACCCAGCAACTCTGCTGAGCTCAGGGGTTCTGAGGTTACCGTGGAGCGATCCACTTTCTCTCCTAGGCCTTTGGGCCAAAAGAGAAGAACTGTAGGGGCTGGGGACCAGCACGATTCATTCAGCTTCCCTTGTTTGCTACCCAGGCTACTGACAGTTCCTGCTTATGTCCAACTTGAAACCAATAATAAAAGGTGAAATGCAGTTTATATTCTTAAAAATGCTATTAAGGAAAATTATCGCCAACCCCCTTTGCATATGCGTAGTATAAACAAAGAGGTTCTAAAAGAGCAAAAGGATAAAGTACCTGGGACCACTCAGGCTCCAGGGGAGGCAAAGCTGAGCTTCTTCCCTGTGTAGAATAGGCCAAAGAGGTGGTCTGGGCCAGCCTGGGGGCGGTAAGGAAAGTCAAGGTTTCCCAAGTGCATGTGGATAAAAAGTTTCCAGGAAATATGTAAATATACTTACTACTCAAGTATGTTTATATAATTTCCCTAATCAAATCTAAGTTAGCTAAATCGTAAGTCCTTAATCTTTTTGGCACAAGGGTCCAGATTCATGGAAGACAATTTTTCTTTCTTTTTTTTTTTTTTTTTTTTTGAGACAGAGCCTCAAGCTGTCACCCTGGATAGAGTGCTGTGGCATCACAGCTCACAGCAACCTCCAATTCCTGGGCTCAAGTGAGTCTCTTGCCTCAACCTCCCAAGTAGCTGGGACTACAGGCGCCCGCCACAACGC
>CAUYRH010095806.1:0-15072 GCA_963574655.1 Perodicticus potto | reverse complement strand
GCTCACAGCAACCTCAAACTCTTAGGCTTAAGTGATTCTCTTACCTCAGCCTCTCAAGTAGCTGGGACTATAGGTGCCCGCCACAACACCCAGCTGTTTTTTGTTGCAGTTGTCCTTATTTTAGCTGGCCTGAGTTGGGTTCGAACCTGCCAACTTTGGTATATGTGGTTGGTGCCGTAACCACTGTGCTACGGGCGCCAAGCCCCACCTTTTAAGATGGCAGAGAGTCTATGTAAGAATAGCTGTTACAATTGTACAATTTAAGCTACGTTGCTTTTAAATTTTTGAGCAAGGAATATAAAACTTTATTTCACAAATATACAACTTCTAGAAGCATGCAATAACTTTATATTCTAGAAGCAAGAAGATCATTTGAACCCAAGAGTTTGAGGTTGCTGCAATGCTATGGCACTCTACCCAGGGCAACAAAGTGAGACTGTGTCTCAAAATAAATAAATGAAAATAATTTTATACTCTGATAAAGAGGGTTAAGTGAAGAAGGCAGGGTTGAATAAGAGCAGAAAAGGAAATAACAAGGCAGGAGAGAGAAATAGAGAACAGACCAGGGAAGATCAGATAGAGGATGAAGGAAAGTAAGGAAGCCACAGAAGTGAGGGGCGTAAACACAGAGCAAAGGAAAGCAGCACATAAAAGACATAGAAGGATGACACGAAATTCTCAGTGGGGTCTGAGGCAAGGGAAAGTCAACTGCTGCCATTTGGTCAAATAACTACGATTGTCAGAGTCCCATGACTGCTGTCCTGAGAGAAAGCCTTCAGCATTCATTCAGACACTCCAGGCAACAGTGTGAGGACATTCTAGATCCCCCATCCCTCATTACTATCGCCATAATCTGATTTTAATGACTGCTGTGTGTCACGCATCTACTCACTTTATTTCTACCTCCACTGGCGTGACCCTGGCACTGGCTATTCCCCTCACTGGATAGGAGAGCTGCTGCCCCTTGGACGCTCTACTCCAATCTCTGTGCAGACAGCAGTGATCCTTCCATAGTAAACCTCACTGCCCTGTTAAGCTTCTTTTGTCTTAAGCAACAGATACTGGCTTAAGCAGGTTTAAGTCTCAAGTAGGGAAACATAATGCATACAATAGAGGTTTTTCCTCTACAAAAACCCTCCTCTTCCTCAAGGTTAAATGGGCATGATTTGGGAAGAAGGAAGCCAAACAGCTTCCCCTTCCCTAGGAGGGGAATGAGAGAAAGCAAGGATCAGAAAGTAAATGTGACTCCAAGCCGGGAGCACAGAGTCTGAGCTGGGCTCCCAGCTGAGCAGGGTACACATCAAGTCTCCCACCCCTTGAACAGCCACTCGTCAGGGCCCCCACCCAGCCACATCATGGAGAACAAGGCTGGCCACACGAAGGGGTGGTGTGCCAGATAGTGATAACAGCCAGCTCAGTGCTGCATGACAGGAGCAAGTCAGAGCCCAGAAAGGCTCTGTAAACATCTGCAAATGTCTGAATAGCTGAAGAGAAGGAGATGAAAGGCGAGAGAGAGAAACTGGGCTTCTTGCCAATCAGGGAATGTGGGAGAGATCATTTCATTTGGTTCAGCCTGAAACAGGTGTCTTTCTAGGTGTCCAATCACCTACAGTCAAAGCAGACCATGCCAGGTAAGTTAAAGCACAGCAACCAAAAACACACCCCTGCCAGTGAGTTGAGGGGATGGAAGTCATCTGATGAAGGGGTTACAGACTGTCACCACTCCAGAACGCAAACTATGTCCCATCCCTCCCTGAAAGCCTTCAGTTCCCTTCCCATGAACTAGACCAGTGGTTCTTATACTTCAGCCTACCCAAGAGTCAGCTGAAGGATATTAAAACACAGATACCTGGGCCCCAAAACTGAAATTCTGATTAAATAGTCTGGGACAGGGCCAGAGAGTTTGCTTTTCCATGGATCATAACCCCAAAGAGTAATCATCTCATAGATATAGGCCAAGAGATTGATTGATTGATTGATTGATTGATTTTGAGATTGTCTCTAATGGAGTCACAGCTCACAGCATCCAGGTGCCTGCCTCAACACCTGGCTATTTTTTTGTTATCGTTGCTGTTTAGCACACCCTGGCTGGGTTCGAACTCACCAGCCCGGGTGCATGTGGCTGACACCCTAACCATGAGCTATGGGTGCCAAGCCAGGCCAAGCATTTTGAACAGGATCTAACGGACCTCCATGCCTGGTTTGTATCCACCTTTTTAAGCATCATTAGTTGCTACTAGTTCACCTGTCACTTCATGCTCCAACACCTGCACGTGCAGCATGGTGTTTCTGGGAATACTACAAAAATTGTGTTTCCAGGCTCTGTCTGCTCTTCTCTCAAACCCCTTCCTAATTTCTCTCAAAGGAGAAAAAGTTCCTATGAGTTGGACTGACTCCAGAATACTTATTGAGCCACATGTCCTAGCGTGTGTGTTGGAGGAGGGAGCAGTCAAGGATTGAATACGCATCTCTCTCATTTATTACGCACTGAAAGGACCTACTTTGCTGTTGGGAACTCTGACAGCTGGTACCATCTCATACTCTGCTCTCTTCCACCTAAGTGTCAGCAGCAGTAGCAAGGCCTTTGGGAAGAGCAGGCCTGACTCCCTCATTATCCATCTGTCTGTGGATTCTGCAGGTTTCTCTGTGTCTGTGTCTCTCCACTATCCCACACTCCCAGCCAGTCTAGTATGAGCCATAAGATTCATACTTGGTCAAAAAAAGGGAAACAGAAGGTGCTGAGGCTTTGAGCCCAGGGCTGGTGCTCTGCCTCACTTTCCAAGTTCCCCCCATGCGGGTAGGGGCAGAGCTCAACCAACAATAAAGAGATGATATTTTGTCATTGTCCGGGGTAGCCATTGAGGTGGATACATTTGTTATAGGGTCGCCTCATTGGGGAGGTAAGATTTCAGTGTTCCTGAGTCCCCTGGCCTTTATGCCATCATAATTCTGTCAAAACCTTACCTTTATTTCTTACAGGAGCCATTTCATATGTGGAAAACCCTGGGCCCCAAGGTCTATGCCCGACCTTTCCACTTGATGGCTCCGTGTTTTCCTTCCTCCTCCAGCAACTAGGATTTCAAACACCGACCTCATGGGGCTGCTGTAAGGCTCAAGTGAGAAAAAAAGCTCTGAAAAGTACTTTGAAAACTACGAGACCTTAGTCACCTCTCCTGAAGTTTATGTTATCGAGGAGCACTAAGCCTGCATCCTGTGTTCAGCACAAAACTGAACACCCTCTGGGTGCTCCTTCTTGGGAAAGCGCCTGTTCTCATCTGGTTGACTCTCTTCTGAGGTGAAACCGTTGAATTTAAAACCCTATCTTTTGTTCAGATTTTTTTCTTTCATATGGCAAAATGTAATTTATTGTCTCGTCAACTACATATATAAAATAAGATCAATCTGCGACTGCTTAACTCAAAACATATTAACCAAAGATCCCTGACTTCTGGAGTCTTACATAGGAAGTGGAAATCCACCCATGACGACATCATGTAGGCCTTCTTACAGCTGACTGGTTAATACTGGGAATATCCAGGGTGGGCCAGTGGGGACTCTGCTGAAACATCCTCCTGGATTTATAGCCATTTTGATAAGCACAATTCAACCATCTCCTTTGGTACTTTTGAAGATCACCAAGCTGCACTGTCACATAGTATTTTATGAGCTATATGCACCAATGTGTATCCTACCACTCGAAATAAAAAAAACAAACTCAAAAAACAGACAGACATTGACACCCATCAGCTCAGCTAAATAGATTCTCCTATCAGGACTGACTCACCTTCAGCAGCTGCCACTTGACACCCAGTACAAACTGAGGAGGAGGAAGCAGGCTCCAGCTTGGACAGGAACTCTTTTATTACGTACTGCTCACAGGCTTTATCTTATCATAACTTCCAAACAACCATGCAATTAGGGCATTATTAAATCCTTACACTTGGTCACACTGTTAGTATTGGAAGCCAGAATTCTAACGTGTGAAGTACAGAGACATCTTTTATGTTTAACCACAGCAACCCAGCCAAAACCTCCTCACATCCCTAAGTCACAAGTGTGCCTGTGTTCCCACCTTTCATCATCTTGGAAAACACAATGACTTCCAAACCTTCATTAACCACTTCCCTTATGTCTCAAGACTGCCAAAGGTTAGAATACGTCAAAGGTTTTGCTATTCTTTTTTTCTTGGCAATGGGCAGAAACTTTACTCCTCGGCAACAGCCTAACCCAGCAGTAGTTGGCCATCCATAGCACAGAGAAAGCAGAGGGACAGAGCACTGAGCATTGAGATTTTACCATGGAAACGGTGTTATAGAACATCAATCACACAACTGTGCCTGGGGAGCATGAGTTGAAAGGATAGGCAACTAACCTCCTAAAATCATTCCCCTCTTCTCTTGTGAAACAGTTGACAAATAATGACTAGTGATTTAAAACTGGTATGCTATAATTATTTGATAAACTATTCTAGAAACAGGTTTTCATGAAAAAGGAAAGAAGGCAATGGATGGTGGGGGTAAATGGGAGCTAGGACAGAGATATTCCAAAAACCTGCTTAGTCCCCAGAACTCATCAGTCCCACTGCCACAGGCTTTAGTGCCTCCCCACCTTCATGCCATGGGTCCCATACCCAGCAGTGAATTAGTATCCTCCCAGGAACTTCTAAAAATGCAGATTCTCAGGCCTCATGTCAGAGCCAAAGAATGAGAATCCTTGCAGAGTGGGACGAGGAATTGGTATGTGTTTGACTTTCACTTCTCTTTAGTTGGTTCTAATGCAGCAAATCACTCCAGGACCCAGCTGTCTTAATGGACATTGGCATGAAAGATAATTTACTGAAAGGGGAAAAAAACAGTCTTCTGTAATTTAAATCAGAATTTCTTGCTGTCTGAAATGCTTCTGGGAGGTCTGAGGGCTTATTTTCTACAGCACGGCAGCACACACTCCTTAGCACACACCTCATTTCTTCTATCAAGTCCCATGTGCCATTTGTTTATCTTTAACACTTCTTCTCTATAAGGAAATGCTGTTCATTTTATAGCCTAATATTTTAATTTGTATTCTGGAGCACAGAGGAGAAACACTCTGCTGCCAGACAAACCTATCACCTTCCCATGAAGACACTTACACAAAGAGAAGACAGGTCCCTGAGCCAGCGTTCCTTGAAACTTCTCTCTTTTGTCAATTGCAGGTGCCACAGCTGAGGCCCAAACCCTGCCTGAGATCTTCATTAAGAAGAACAGTGAGCAACGTAATTCATTTCTTATTCCCAGAGCTAAGTTGTGGCTAAGTATGCAAAGGCTTTAGGCTAGCTCTTCTTTGCGAAATAGTTACATCAAATAACATTTACATAGCACTTTATCTTCCAAATTACTTTTTCTTGAACTATTATCTCATCTGATCAGCAGAATAACCCAGAGAAGTAGGCATTACTTCCCTCCATTAACCTAAAGGGGCTGAGACTCCAACAAGCGAAATGACCAATCAAGGTCACACACCTAGGAAGCAGAAAAAACACACGTTAGAACCAGGTCTTTAATCTTCAAGTCTTCTAACATAATCATCCCACCTTCATAAAGGCTGAACAAATGCTGCTGAATAAGTAAATGAAATATTGAATGAATAAATGAAACAGCGGATAGAAGGAAAGATGATGCTTTATGAATGAAGAATAATTAAAATTCAAATTAACTTTATTAACATACACTATTGAATATAATCAAAGAAGATATCAATACCTAATAAAAATTCTTTGGAAATAGACGGCCAAGTAGAAACCCAAAGTGTGAGTTTTCTGTTTGGTCTTTTTTCACAGTAAGACGTTTGTCAGGAATTGTCTAAACCATCACAGGGGAAGCACAACATGGCGATGAAGACTCTGGAACCAAATAGCTTGAGTTTGAATTCCAGATCTGCTACTTACTAGCACTGTATCCAAAGTGCAAGTTCTTTAACTTCTTTGTGTCTCAGTTTCTTTGTCCATGAAATGGGAGTAATAATAGATGTGCATAACTTACAGAGTTGAAGATTTGAAAAATTAAATATATTTAATATATTTAGAAATATAACTGGCACGCAGTTTAAGTTATCACACATTGCTTTTATATTCATAAAATCATCTGCTCACACATAATCAACTCTCAATTGTCAGTGTGTGTATTATTCACTAGGAGGTTTTAGTTGGCACTAGTTTTGTACCCTTCACATGTACAGACCTTTTACCCTGAGAGTTAACTGGCCTTGGGAAAGGAGAAGGAAACATTTGCAGAGCAAGGACCACCTCCAGGCAGCAGGCCAGAGACTCTACACAAGCCATCTTACTTAATTCTCACAAAACCACCACCCAGTAGCTATTATGATCCCCATTTTACAGATGAAAAAATCTAAAGTTCAGATTTAAATAAACCCTAGCCTGGTAAGTGGTGAAGGAAAGACTAAGTCTAAGCCTTTATCTTTCTGTCTCATGTTTGTTGTGAATATGAACGTGGTCCTTATTAAATTCAAACATCTACATACTTTCCCCCCAAATCATGCAATATATTATAACTTAGCTCTAGCCCCAGGGGCAAATCCTGATGACCTATGGGAACCACTTTCTGGGAAATCAGAGAGCACAGGAAGATCAATCATACTTTCACCCAGCAACAAAAGTATGTCATGTGCTATATAATATGCAAAGTACTGGATGATAAGATTACCTACCTTAGAAGGTGGTTGTAATCATTAATTCTGTTGTAACAGCTCTAGCCCATAGCAAGCACCCAACAGTTATTAGCTATTAAAGGCAGTTCAGTATACTAATTAGAGCATGATTTGGGAGCTAGATTGTCTATGTTGAAATCCTGACTATGTCACTAACAGTGAGTCCTTCGGGCAAGTTATTTCTCTACGCCAAAGTTGCTCACTTATAAACTGAAATAACAATAGCATGTATCTCAAAGGGTTGTGAGAATTAAATAAGCTAATATAAATGAACCCCAAAATATATTGCTATATTACTCTTTGTATTAAGATAAAGAAATACTAAAATTATTTTTCATTTTACTGTTAAGGGGAGAAAGTTGATGAAACGCCTGGAAAGGCAGACATTTACATGCACTATTGTTGGAATTTTTTTTTTTTTTTTTTTTTTTGAAATAGGTAGAAGCTCACTCTGTCACCCAGGCTGCAATGCAGTGGTGCAATCATAGCTTTCTACAACCTGAAACTCCTGGGCTCTAGCAATCCTTTTGCTTCAGCTTCCCAGTAGCTAGGACTACAGGCATACACCACCACGCCTAGTTAATTTTTCTTATATTTTGTAGTGCATGGTTACCACTTCTAAGAAAGGACTGACAGCTCAATTATTTTAAGTAAAGCAGAGAAATGTAAAAGTTTGCAGCAACTGGGCAGGTTTACAACATGGTTAGTAACTTCCAACAAACAAAAAAATTAAAAAAAAAAAAAGACTTGGTAGAAACCATTTGAAATGACTGCCATCATGTTGGAAAACAGCACAGCTCCCTTGTCACCATTAGAGAGGGGTTGAGTTTAAGCAGAGTCAAGGGTATTACTGAGTTTAAGCAGAATTTAGGGTATTATTGTGTTGCCCAGGGTGGTTCATTTTATATTGATACTTTTTAGACAGTGGTTTGGCAATATCCAGCAACATTTTATTTTTTGTTTTTTTTATTTTTTTGAGACAGAGCCTCAAGCTGTCACCCTGGACAGAGTGCCATGGCATCACAGCTCACAGCAACCTCCAATTTCTGGGCTCAAGCGAGTCTCCTGCCTCTACCTCCCAAGTAGCTGGGACTACAGGCGCCCGCCACAACGCCTGGCCATTTTTTGGTTGCAGCCGTCATTGCTGTTTGGCGGGCCGGGCTGGATTCGAACCCACCAGCTCAGGTATATGTGGCTGGTGCCTTAGCCCGTTGAGCCACGGGCACCGAGCCTCCAGCAACATTTTAAATGTGTGTGCCTTCTGATTCAATTCCATGCAAAGAACATAAACCACAGCCATGTGTGTGCACATGTTGAGAGAAACAACCAGTGATAAGAAAGAATTCCTTAGCTCTATAAAGATACCTATTAGAAACCTAGGAAATAATATTCTTATGGGGAAAAACATTAGAAAAACCCCCTTAAAGTTAGGAACAGAACAAGAATACCCACTATCATTGCTTCTAGTCAATATTATACTAAAGACTAAGCCATTTGCATTAAGAAGAAAAATAAGGACTGAAGAGAAATTATCAAAGCTGCCATGAAGTGCATATAAGATGGTATCTACATAAAACTCAATAGAATCTATAACATTTATTATTCAAATTAAGACAACCTTAGCAAGGTAGCTAGCTATAAGAATGTAAAAAATTCATTTCGCTTTTATATACCAGAAACAAAACGTAAGTTTTATAAAGATGTATGAGTTATATATTATTCTGTAAGAAACTATCTCAAAAATTAGTGGTTTAAAACAACAAACATTTGTTATCTCACAGACTTTCGGAGGGTTAAGGATCCCAGAGTGGCTTAGCTGGATGGTTCTGGCAGAGGCTGTAATCACATGTTGGTGAGAGTTGTGCTCTGCATCCTTAGCTGGGGCTGGGGATCCACTTCCAGCGTGGCCCACATATGTGGCCAAAAGCTTTAGGCCCTGTCCTTGCTGGACACGAGCAAGGCCTGGTTCTCTCCACATGGACTCTGTGGGACAGCTCAACTATCCTTACCATGTGGCACTGCCTTCCTCCCAAGGGATTATCTGAGAAAGAGCAAGGAGGAGGCCAGGGAACCTTTTATGATGTAATTCTTTAATTCTGCTTTATTTTGTTCCTTAGTGGTGAGCTACTAAATTCACTCACACCTAACAGGAGGGGAATTAAACCTCACTTTTTAATGGGAAACATTTCAAAAATGTGTAAACATATTTTGAAACCAGAGATGTCATATATAATAACAGAAAAGTTAAGTTACTTAGAAATAAACCTAATGAAAGATGTTCAAAGATGTTCAAAATCTTAAGGACAAAATTGTAAAACTTTTGTGAAAGATATTAAAGACCTAAATAAATGTAGAGATACGTGATAGGTAGTCTTAAGAGCAATTCGTCCAAGTTGAAGTCATAATTCAATGTAATTCTCATCTAAGGCTCTGACAATTTTTAAATCTTTTGGAAACTTGAGAAGTAGATTCTGAGGCACACATGGAAATAACTCAAAGGTCCAAGAATAGAAAACACTTGAAAGAGAAATAGTACAACATCGAAAAACATGCCCTACATGTATCAAAACTTCTTACAAAGCCTGATATCAATGGCAATTAAAACACCATGGGATTGTCTAAGAAAACAGGCAAACTGAGCAGTGGCAAGGAACAGAAAGCCCAGACGCAGACCAATACAGCTGTGGAAACCCAGTGTGGACCAGAAGGAACATTATATTTAATAAACAGGACTGGGACAACTGGTTATCCATAAAGATAAGAAGTAAAATTATATACACATCATCTAAGGCTATCTCTCCAAATCAAAGGATTCCTCATAAGTTTTAAACTTAAATGTAAAGGCAAATTATAAAAGTAACCAAAGAAGATACAAGAACACCTTTATGATATCAAAGGGCTTTTAAAATAGATATAAAAAGTTCTGGCCATACAAATGGCATAGTGACTCACACCTGTAATCCTAGCACTCTGGGTAGCTGAGGCAGGATGATCACTTGAGGTCAGGAGATGAGCCTGATCAAGAGTGAGACTCTGGCTTGGCCCCCATATCTCAGTGGTTAGGGCACCGGTTACATACACCGGGGCTCGTGGGCTTGAACCCAGCCCAGGGCCTGCTAAACAACAATAACAACTACGACTACACCAACAAAAAAGGCTGGTGGTGTGGTGGGTGCCTGTAGTCCCAGCTACTTGGGAGGCTGAGGCAAGAGAATCGCTTAAGCCCAAGAGTTTAAGGTTGCTGTGAGCAGTGATGCCACGGCATTCTACTAAGGGTGACATAGTGAGACTCTATCTCAAAAAAAAAAAAAAAAGAGTAAGACTCTGTTTCTACCAAAAATAGAAAAGTTAGCAGGGTATAGATAGTATTACACACCTGTAGTCCCATCTAGTTGGGAGGATGAGGCAGAAAGATTGTCTGAACCCAGAAGTTTTAGACTATAGTGAGCTA
This sequence comes from Perodicticus potto, assembly GCA_963574655.1. Classification (NCBI taxonomy): domain Eukaryota; kingdom Metazoa; phylum Chordata; class Mammalia; order Primates; family Lorisidae; genus Perodicticus; species Perodicticus potto. The sequence continues at coordinate 4,919 of CAUYRH010095806.1, read as the reverse complement.
TGGTGATACCACTGCACCCTAGCCGAGATGACAGAGCAAGACTCTGTCTCAAAAAAGAAAAAAAAAACTATGAGCAAATCCAAAAGACTGGGAAAAATATGTATAAACACTAGAAGAAGTGATAAAACTGTCTAGATTTATTGATGATTTTATTTCCAGTAACTCTAGAAATTCTAAAAATGAAGTTTCTAGAATAAGAGAATTTGATAAGACAGTGAAATGTAAGATAAACATACAATGATAAATAACTTTTACCCTAACAAAAAGCACTTGGAAATGGGAGAGATTTACAAAGACAAGCAAAGTAAATAAAATATTTCAGGAAAAAAAAATTGAATAAAACAAGCCTAGGACTTTTATAAATATATCTTTAGAATCTTGCCAAATGTCACAAGACAAGAAAGATATGACCAAATGGGAAAAATATTCCGGACAGTTCGTTTATGTTAATATTTGGGTAAAATTAAGTAGTGGGGAATGGGGTTGGTATAGTTGGAAAATAATTCAGTATGCAGGTGAGCTGACATTTGCATTTGGTCATTCAGCAAATATTTGGTAATCACTTGCTAAGTTTCAGGCTCTGGGCTACACATGAATAATCACCCAGACCGGATTCTGTTCTGAAGAAGCTGGTAATGATTCAATAACAATGGAAGACAAGGTTTAATAAAAATAACAAAACACGAGGATCAGTGGAAGAGACCTTGAATGCCACCTGTACATTCAGATGTGGAAACTGAGGCCCAGAGAGATGCAATTTGTTCAAGTCCACACAGTCAGCAGCCAAGCTGGGACTACAACACAGTTCCCTTGACTTCTTCACAACATACCATCCTGCCTAAACCAAAGGGTTTAGACTGCAGTGATCAGTTTGTATAATATAGAACTTTTGATATTACAGCACAATTATGACGCATTAGACTTGAGGGACAACTCGGCATTGTCATGATGCTCATACTCTATTAATATCTCATTAGAAAACATACATTTTAATAGCTTTCTAAATACCTCTAATAAAGGTTCCAGAAGGTCACATTTATCATCCCATGGATGCAAAATTATATTTATAAGTGTATTTGAAATTAGACACTAAAATTACACATGTGTATACACATATGTGTATATGTAAATAAAGATAGCAAGATAGAGATTTTTGGATGAATGTTTACTAGGATGTTAAGGGTACATAATTATTTTAAGTTATAAGATTTGAAGTGCGTTTTATTTTATTCTTTATACATTCTCTATTTTTTTTAATATTAAAATATTAAGCAAGTATCTTTTGTAAGCAATGAAATTTAAAAGATTGGCTGTTCTGAACAACTCCAGGCATCATGAACATGAACAATAGGTTAAAATAAATGTTCAGATAAGCTCACAACAGGATCTACTTATCCAGAAAAAGGAATGATGGAAAGAATCTGTATTTAGGACCAAATGATGCACCTTTCTAAAGTTTACAAATAATGTAAGATTTATCTCCATGTAAGTGTCCACTACAATAACACAGGCGATTCAAAGTTTATATAAGGTAACAGATATTTTACATTGGCACATCAACACCCAGTTCCAAATATCTAGAGTCCCAATCACACTGTAAATACTGGAAAGGGCACTGGTCACCTCCCCAAACTTCCTTGTTTTTCAGATCTGACCAATCAAAAGTAAGTAGAATTTGCTGGGTGGAGCTTCCTACCAGAATATTCTTTTAAAAGGGCCCCGCTTGTCTTTTTTGTCCCTTTTTCTTAGTATTTCCTTCTTTAAAAGCTTGGAATAGTATAGACTTAATTCCAGGAGGTACAAAAGTCCTCCTGCAATTATAAAGAAAAAAGTTATATACTCAAGATGGCAAAGCAGAAAGATAGAAGGATCCCAGATCCTTGATGACATCCTTAGCATCTCCACCAGTCCCAGACTGACAATTTGGGGCATCTTGTCACAGAAGGAAAATAATGTCTACATGTAGAAACTCTTATGTAGCTTTTTTCAGTTACGTACAGCTAAACATAATCCTAACAAATGTATGCAATAAAACCTCTTTTTTGGTTTTATTATGGTTTTATTATTTATAAATTGACTTTACTACGTCATAGTTTGTAATGTTCTTAGATAAGCAGGAGCTAAAATTGACTTCTGCTGAATTAATTTCAGAATAAATCAAGAGTGAAATTATGGGGGCAAGGAAAATCATTACCTTTCTTGAAAGACAAGGCTACTTATTAATCACAAGCTCCTTCACAGTACTCGGACTGGGTTACATACAAATAATTGCTATATATAAGTAATACTAATTTTTAGTTATTCTGTAAGAGCTTTTTGGCAATGCCTACATAACTCAGTTTAATCTTCAGTCCAAAATACTGACTTTTCTCATGGCATTTTCTGAAGTCAACTGCCCTACTTTAAAATTTAATCCACATCAACATAAGAATATAACCACAAATATATTCATTTAAGCCTACTATTTACGCTTCTCAATGTATGTAGCTTCCTCACACATTCATTACCTAAGGCACAACTCTTCTGACTTTAAGAACAGCCCCTGCAATGCAGAGAAAGATAATTTAGAGAGCTGCATACCGAGTATTTATCGCCACCCTGTAATTATGCTATGACTGATAACTGTTGACCTGCACACCCACACACAAAATAGCAGCTTCTGGAATTACAACTGCAAAGGAAATTTGTATAATATAATTGGTTCATCATTAATCATTTGCAATCCTTTCCGTTCACATTTATTAATCCTTCAAAGATTTTCAGAGAATGGTTCTGTTCCAACATTCCTCACGTGCCATCTGTTCAAGTACATTCCTTATATTCTTACTAGGTTTTCACAGATGCCACCTTTTAAATCGGAAAAATCTCCTCCAGAGCATCATCTGGCTCCCATCATTCTACCCTGGGGAGCCCTCCTCACTGCAGTACTGCCCACGTCAGAGCAGATGTTCCGTAATCTCTGGCATATTTCCCTTCTTTAATGGAGTTCTTGAATGCAAATTCTGAGATTTAAAAAACAGGGTGAAAGCATTTCCCACAAATGCTTTCTCTCTGTATAGTAAGCACTACTTGGTTACCTTATGTTTTGTTCTTCTAGAAGCTTGATAAGAGTGAACTTCATTGCTCAGGGAGCAGAGACAGAAATCATGGAGACCAGGAAAGCACACAGGCAAACCAAAAGAAGTTGATGCAAAGCTGTGTCAAATTAAATGACAAAACTTTTTTTTTTTTATTAAAAAATAGCTGTGTGCATTAGTGTAATCATGGGGTACAGTGTGTGGGCTTCATATACAATCTGAAATATTTTCATCCAACTGTGTGACATAACCTTCATGGGATTTTCTATGACAAAACTTTTGAAGGTAAACTGGGGTTGCTTCTCAGTGGAAAGTAAGCAAAGCTCTGGCTTTGGCAGAAGAGACAAGGTATGTGACATACAATTGTAACTCCCTATGCCATATAAGTGGAGGAGAGAAATCTTCTATGAAATTAGATCAATGAAGGCAGTTTGGATAACTAATTTCAGCTCTTTTTTGATACCTAAATTGCTCAAAACATTCCTTCCACATCTACAACTTGTATGTTCTGTGTGGATACCTTCTAAGAATTTAAAACATGTATGCAATGAGGCAGAAACAACATAAAGTTAGAAGGAAAGGGCACTCACTTGGAGTTAGAAAAGGGGTCAAATCACATCCAATAAGGGCTGTCAACTCTCCCAACTGTGAGATCTTGGGCTAGTCACCTGCCTTATGCGACACCTCAGTTTCCTTATTTCTAAAGTGAGCCATGGAACTAAATGACTTCTGGGTCACTTCCTGCTTGAAATAGCACAGTAGACACAGTGCCTTGTAGGCAGTAGGCACCCTCCCTATGTTGAATTGTTAAGATTGAGACAAGGTTTACTTCCAAGATGGCAAGATCTGTCAACATCAAGTGGGGCAAATAAAACCACAGACAGATCCAGCTCTGCAAGCCACTTACCAAGTGAAATCAGGCTGGAAACCCACATTTCTAAGTCTCAAATTCTTCGTCTGTTAAAAAAAAAAAAAGGATGGATGGATTTGCTCAGGGAGGACCAGCAAACTTCCAGATTATTCAAACTTGATGACATGAAGAATGTCCAGCTTCAGCCTTCTTTTCTCCCTATCTTTACTATTCATTTTTCTAATCTCACAGACAACTTTAATTTGGTCAGCAAGAATTTCAACTGGCTAGGACACATTGCAATTAATTGCTGCTCCCATTCATTCCACATTAAGACAGGTAAATTTAAAGAGGATGTGAACAAATAGTTCAATTATTAGAAATTCACTGGACTTAACAGAGGCTTTGGGGAAGAAAAAAACCCTATGCTTTTTTCCTTTATGGAACGTTGGAAAATGTTTTTATAACAACTTTTTTGAGTACTGTATTAATTATCCAGATGTTTATCTCAATTGCTCACTTTACAATTACAATCTTAGTCATTTACTTTCAAAGGCCTTAAAGGAAACACAGCTTCCTCCAAATGCCAAAGTTCCTTTCTGTCTTCCCTCTTCTCTTCCCCACTTCTATCCCCCATCCCTTCTATTTCTCCCTCTTTCTCATGATGAGGTCTGAGGAACTTTGCAAAGGTATTTATTTTCAACACTCTTTCTGTTCCTACTGTTACATATTGTTTACTAGAAAAGTCAAAGTGAATAGCATTCTATGATTTGTATTAATAACAGAACTACTGAAATTATAAAGATGGGTAGGTTTTTGCTTGTATATGTTTAAAAAGCCTTACCTCATTCTGCTTTGTGGCTGAGTAGTATTGCATAGTGTACATGTACCCCATTTAGTTAGTCTACTCCTAAATAGATGGACACATTGGTTGATTCCACATTGCAATTATGAGTTGTGCTGTAGTAAACATTCAAGTGCAGCTGTCTTTT
>CAUYRH010095805.1:0-21568 GCA_963574655.1 Perodicticus potto | reverse complement strand
TGAAAGTCCATTGCTTAGTTTTATCTTTTGCATCATTGTGGAAGCTAGGTTTCTCCCTTTAGTTTCTGGATGCCTACTTTGCTGGTGGTCCATTGTGAAGGTCAGTGTGTAGAACAGGTCAACGTATTTCCTGTAGAGCTGGTTTTGTGGCAGACTTTCTCAATATTTGCATATCAGTAAAAGATTTGATTTCTCCGTTAATTTTAAAGCTTAGCTTAGCAAGATATAGAATTCTGTGCTGGAAATTGTTTTGCTTAAGTTGATTAAAGATAAATGACCATTGTCTTCTGGCTTGAAAAGTTTCATTTGAGAAGTCTGCAGTCACCCTGATGTATTTGCCCAAGTAGGTCAATTGGCACTTACACCTTGCTGCCTGCAAAATCCTTTTTTTTGTCTTAACTGTGGATGGGTTCATCACAATGTGTCATGGAGAAGCTCAATTTGAGTTGAGATGACCTGGGGTCCAATATCCCTCTGAAAGGTGTATGTCAGAATCTTTGGTGATATTTGGGAATTTTTCATTTATAATATTCTCCAGCATGGCTTCCATTCTTCTGGGGCATCCTTCCCTTTCTGGGATACTTATAACTCATATGTTTGAACCATCATGAAGTCCCATAATTCTGTCAGTGAACATTCTGCTTTCTCTCTGTTTTTCTCTGACTCTTAACTAGCTGAGTTAGCTCAAGAGGTTTGTCCTCTACCTCTGAGATTCTTTCTTCTGCATGGTCTAATCTGTTGTTGATACTTTGTATTGCATCTTTAAGTTCCCTAATTGACTGCTTCAATTCCTTTAGCTCTGCTATATCCTTTCTATATTCTTCATATTATTCATCTCTTATTTGATTCCTTTTTTGGATTTCCTTTTGGTTATTTTCCACTTTCTCAGCAATTTACTTCATAGCTTTTATCATTCATATTTCAAAATACCCTCTGTCATTTCTAACATTTCTTTATAGGTAGAATCCTCTGAAGCAGCTACCGCATGGTCCCTGGACAGGGGGTGGGGTTGCTCTTGTCTGGTTTTTCATGTTGTCAGAATTTTTCCACTGTGTCTCATGAGTGTTTTCTTTTGTCTATTTCCTTGCCCTAAATTTCCTTTCACTTCCTCTTGCTCTTTAAGTTACGGTGCTTCTGACCTAAGGTGTTGATGTGACCTTTTGGTACATGACTTTCGCCCAGGGACTTATCTTATTTTGTTTTACGAGTTCCCATGTATCTCCTTTTCTTGTTTTTTTTTTTTTTAATCATTGTGGATTAGTAGTTTTTTATAGTACTAAGATTTGATTATTTCCTCTTTCTCATTTATGGATATGCTCTACCAGTGAGTTTGATATCTTTCAATGTTTTCATGATAGAGATTATTGTCTTTCAGTTTCCAGATGTAGGATTCCCTTGAGCATTTATTTATAGTCAATCTAATGGTGATAAATTCCATCAGTTTTTGCTTATCTTGGAAATACTTTACTTCTCTCTCTTTTATAAAGGATAGCTTTGCTGATTATTGTATTCTTGGCTAGCATTTTGTTTTCTTTCAGAACTTTGTGTATATCACCCTATTCTCTCCAAGCCTGTAAGGTTTCTGCTGTTAGTTTATTAGAGATTTCCTTATATATGACTTAAAGTTTTTCTTGTATTGTTTTTATAATTCTCTCTTTATCTTTTACTTTTGAGAATTTGACTATAATTTGCCTATGGGACACATTATTGGATTAGATTGAATCAATTTCGGAACTTCTGAGCTTCCTGGATCTGACTATCCATATATCTCCTCAGACTTGTAAAGTTTTCAGCTGTTATTCCATTAATATGTTTCCTATGCCTTTTAATTTCTCTTTTCCTTCTGCCACACTCACAGTATAAATGTTTGTCTGGTAAATCTTGGAGGTTTTCTTCACTCTTTTTTGTTTTGTTTTGTTTTGTTTTGTTTTTCTGGATAAATAATTTCAAATATCCTGTCTTCTAGTTCAGAGATTTTTTTTCCCCTGCTTGATTAAGTCTGCTATTGATGGTCTCTGTATTGGTTTTTATTTTATTCATTGAATTCTTTAGCTGCAAGATTTATGTTTAGTTCTCTAAAAAATATTTTCTATTCATAAATTTATTGTTGGTATGAAGAATTGTTTTTTGGATTTCACTGAATTGCCTATCTATGTTTTTTGTATCTCATTAAGATTTCCTAAGATCATTATTTTGAATTCCTCTTCTGGCAATTTGTTAATTTCTTTTTCACTGAGGTCTGTTACTAGAGAATTATGTTCATTTAGTGTTGTCATATTTCCTTTCTTTTTTGTGTTTCTTGTGTCCCTGCATTGAAGTCTGTGAATCTGGTGGAAAAATCACCTCTTACAAACTTTCTAAAATGTCTTTTAGGAAATACCTTCATCTCCAGTTAGTTTTAGTGGGTTGGTTAGGAAGGGTATAGTGTCTCTGTTTCCAGATAGGTGTAATGGTCTAGTCTCCATACGGCTTTTTCAGCTGTGTTCAACATTAACAGTTAACAGTTAACTGAGGATGCATCAATGGCCTAGGCTGTAGAAATTATGGCATTGGCAATATAAGTTGTTAATGTCCTTGGTGTTAAGGGCTTTTGTGGTCTTCCTATTCTTGTTTACCCCACAATGAACAGAATTGTCTGAGTAAAGCCTTTTTGTGTCGGATCTGACATAGCCTATAAGTAGCTGTAGCAGCCCTGGTTCCAGGTGCAGGTGCTCAACATGGCTATAAGGTTGGGGTCCTGAGCTCAGGTTCTCATGGACCTGGCAATTTGGGGGTCTCAGAGGATAAAGCACCATGGAGTAGTAACTCTAGACCCAGGGACTGGGGGGCTCAGCAATATCTCAGAGTCTGTGAGGCCAGTGCGATGCCCACAAGTACTCCAGAATGGCACAACACAGCTGCAGTTTAGATTTGCAGGTACAAAGAATAGCTAAGTCATGACTCTATTTCACAGAGAGATGGGTGTCTCAGCAGCTCAGTCTCTAAGGGGGTAGTCCAACTTCTGGGAAGCAGCATACTAGAATTTTTTGGCCTATTGGGCCAGGTGACTTGTCTCAGACACTACTGTTTCTCTGGGACATGCAGGTTTATGTGCACGAGTTTTATTTTGGAGTGTTCTTGGGAATAACATTAGTAAGAAAGTAGAGGAAGCAGAATTGGCCAGACGGTGAAATCCAAAAGTGAGGTGTTGCAACTTTAATTCTCTGGAGACTCCTGAAACAATGTTGGTCCTTCGAAGTTGTCCCGAATTAAGACAAAGTGGCCAGGCATTTATATCCTGCAGCATCCTGGGAAGGGGATATACATCCAGATCAGCCCCTCTCTTTGGTAAAAAGCAATCCTGAGAGGGATCCTGCAATGAAGCATCAGGTGTCCATGCCCCTGGCATCTGGTTTATCTACTGCAATCTGGTCAAAAAACCATGCTATCATGTTGACTCCTGGCACTATTTGCTTCCTTTTCTTTCTTTCTTTTGTTTTCTTTTTCATTTTTCTTTCTTTCTTTCTTTCTTTCTTTTTTTTTTTTGAGATAGGGTCTTGCTCTGTCATCCAGGTTGAAGTGTGGTGGTGTGACCATAGCTAACAGCAACTTCATACTCCTGGGCTCAAGTGACCCTCCTGCCTCAGTCTCTCAAGTAGGTGAGATGAGAGACATGAGCTGCTACACCTGGCTAATTTTTTTTTTTATTTTTTGTAGAGACAGAATCTTGCTCAGGCTGCTTTCAAACTTCTGGCCTCAAGTGATCCTCCCACCTCAACTTTCCAAAGTGCTAGGATTACAGGTGTGAACTACCATGCCTCACCTAGGATTCTGATTGATCAAGAGGCAAGTAAGTGGAATCCTCTACAGATACCATGACTCATTCTCATCATCTTTCTTTTCTGTTACTCATTCCAGATTATTTTGCCCTTGGCTGGTAGCTCTACTGGTCTAGGCAGCTTTTTTTATGGCTTCTTTTCAGATCCACATCCTTGAAGAGTTTGTACTCCCAGTCATCATGTGCTTCTCAGGTGGTGACTATTAAACTTCCCCATTTACTATTAAAATTGGACAAAAATGTACCAGAACATACTCTTAAGAACAAATTTATTCTTCCCTGACCCTTTGGGAGATTGGAATTGCCAAGTCCCAAAGTGGACATATTGGTAAGCAAGCCCACTCCTACCTTACCTGCTTGGATCCTAGACCAGCATACTCTACCTGTTGAAGACACAGTACCATAGGTTTCTAACCTAGTGTATGCTCAGCTGGTACTCTATCCTTGCAGGGTTTCCTCTTTGATTTGGTGCTGTAGCTTTAAAAGGCCATTCATCATTCTATCCACTTGGCGGATCCTGGGCAGTGTGATTCATAATGGGATCAATGGATTCCACATTCCCACATCTGTGCCTCTTTTGATGGGAGGTGGATCTCTTGGTCTGAAGGAAGGCTTTGCGTTACCCTGTGTTGATGGATCTGTAAGCCTTCAAGTACTGGTGCTGACGAGAGCCCTGAACTCAGGAATGGCAAACTCTTACCTGGAATATTTTACTATTCCAGTCAAAATTCATCCCTGCCCCTTCTAGGGTAGAAGAAGTCCAAAGCAGTCAATTTGCTAAACTGCTGATTTATTCCTTGTAAGGATAGTTCTGTATCAGAGACCAGTTGATCTACATTTCTGGTAGTCTGGATATTAAGAGTGACAGAAATTTAGATGAACCTTATGTGTGGGGAGTCAGTATTTTTGATAGCCTCCTTCTCTGACATTATGGGAACTCTGTGCCTGCGCTCACTGTAGCAGAACAAGACAGATGATGACGAGACAGGTTAACACCAACTGACTTGGTTGTTCAGTGCATCTTCCACTTTCGGTGGCCTAAGGTAGTTGTTAACATGCCACATGGAATTTTTATGCTTTCTGCCAGCTTCCACAGGTACACCCCCCATGCCTCTTCCCAGCTCTCTTTGACCCATGTTTCTGCTTCTAGTCTCTCAACCAACAAGTCAAGGCACTCACCACAGTAAGTCTGTGTATATTTACAGAAGATCACTTTTCTTTCCTCATAAGGTAGGTGACCAGGAATACTGCCCACATCCCTAATGACTGGAAAGATTTCCCTTCACCTGTGTCTTTTAATGCCACCTGAGAATGGGCTACATGAGAGCAACAGTCTATTTTGGGCTTGCACCCACATACCTCCTCTGCCAGCTGCCCACAGGGCACCTACATATGGAGTCACAGGTGTGAATTGAAAGAGAGGCATGGTTGTAGTGGATAACATGGGGCCCCCATACTTAAACTCTCTGACCATGGCTCAGGTCCAAAAACTGAGCAGGGATCATAAGTTTTTATTGAGACATCAGTCTCACACTCCTAATCTTTCTCATTGGTTTATTTTGGTTTTGTAGACTGAACAGTACACTTGTTGGATGTCCATCTGTCTCTTCCCTAAAGTCTCCATGTTCTATTACCCATCTCCATGGCTCTCTGTAGGTCATGCTCCCTGAATTGCCATTTGACCTTGGTGCTGTCATAATATGACCTTTCATTCACTTGCTTCTGGCTGTCAAGCACCTCCAACTGACCCCTATTATTTCAACATCTTATCATCCTCATTGCTATCAGTGACACAGTTCTTTAGCAGCGACAGAGTTCTGTGACCGCATCTCCTATCATCACCCTGGTCTACAGAAGGCTGACACCACTGAGCTTATCGGCAAGGACAATTTCCCCTGCGTTCTCCCATGGTATGTAGTAATTTGTGAGTTTTCTATTTTTACAAAGCACATCTTCCCTAGTATCCTCACTTCTCTGAGCCTTTAATTCCTTCTACCACTATTTGCCATGACCTTTTGGCATTTCTTCTTCATTTAGTGTGGAGCATCATTTTTCCTAGGCTTTCAAGAGCCAACCTACTAGCTTATTATCATTATCTCATGACATCTTTGCTAGGATGTTACATTCCACATCTCAAGAGAATACTTTCTCCCTCACTGATCAGCTCTCCCTTGTGTTACTGGATGTTCTGTCTTCTTGGTCCAGCACTCTCTGGACCCAGTCGCACAACACTTTCCCAGTTCATATGGTCTGTGCTTTCTCAGGGTACAGTCCCTTCCTTCATTACAGGGTTGGCACTTACTCAGCTGGTCAGTGCTGCAAGGCAGATGCAGGGTGGGGATGAGGGTGTTGAGAGAAGTGTGTATTAGCAAAGGTAGAGGAAGAAAGGTGGGTCACTTCTGCAGGCCCAGAAATGCACAGGGTGACCTGGGGTTTCAAAGTTCCTGAGTGCACTGACACATATGTTCCATCCCAAATTTCAACTTCATCTTCTCCTAACCTAGCTTCTGACCTTGGCATAGCAGCCTTGCTGTGGTTGAAAATTTAATATTCTCTGGAGCCCTGAAGCTGATCTTCAGTTTTTCTCTGTCCTCTAGGGATAGAGAAGATAACACTCTTTATAAATGCAATAAAAGAGACCTTCTCACTTTTAAAATGTACCTTAAATTAGAGATTAAAAATCCTGTGGTTTTCAACAAAGCAGTACATTCCGACATACCAGACAGCCTTTGTGGCTCACTTCTAACAACAGAATTCAGCTGAGTTGATGCTGCATGGCCTCAGAGGCTAAGTCATAAAGGCAATACAGTTGCCACATGACTCTCTTTCCTCTTTCGGGTCTTTTCCCCTAGGAATCCAGCTACCCAGGTGTGAGAAAGCCAGGCAGCCACAGGGAAGGGCCATGTGCGGGTGTTCCAGCTGACTGTTAGCACCAAGGGTAGACAAGTGGGAGAGCAGGCAGGATTCCAGACCCCTACACAGAAGCCACCCTATCTGATGGTGACTGGAAGAGAGACGAGCTATCTTCTCTGGGCCCTGCCCAACAGGTTGGCAAATAACTGTTTTTATTGCCACTAAGTTTTGAATTGGTCACAGAACAATAGATAGTTAGGACAATCACTCTCAACTTCCCACTGGCCTTCTCCAGTGGATTAGTCATGCTCAGTAACTGCCATTCAGTTCTTTGTAATTGCCACTTCCCTAGTGTCTTTTGGACACTTGAGATATTGTACCGCTGGCACCTTCTCTTTCACTGGCACCCCTTTCCAATTCTCCACCAGTGAAAGCCTTAACAAATTGCACAGCTACTGCATACAGCAATGCCAAGGACTGTGTGGACTCCACTTTCCCCAGCAAAGAGGTCCTCATTGTCTCCTGGGCAGGAAACAATGCATCTCCAAAGTCTCACTTTAAATTGTGTTTCCAAGGATTACTTCGCCACCTTTTGTCACAGGGTCTTTGGAGATGAGCATGAAGAAGAAAATGTGTGTACAGGAAGTTTATTGGGAATTGCACTCAGAAATAGCATGCGTAAGAAATGGTGAAATCAAAATTGAGTGATAATACGGTACATAGTCAAATGAGATCTGGGCTAACACATGGAATAGTCTGCAGCTGTGATGGATATTTAGAAATGTTCCAAATTCAAGATAAGAAACTAGGACTTTAACTCTTAAATCAATATGAGCAGAGGTAATAACCTTGGGTGAGGAATCTCGCAGAGGGCAGACCCCAGAGAAGGGTACAGGGCTAGCCTGAAAGAGCCAACCCTCCTGGCACCTTCCTGAATGACTCCCAGAACGAATCCTATAGACAGGATCTGGGAGATGCATCACCACATCTATGAGAGGGACTGTGTCCTTTCTAAGTCATAGAATATAATGGAGCTGAAATCATGACTACAGGAAGCTTAGAAATGTTCAAGACCGGGCGAAAGGAGGTAGCAGGTGTTATGCATTCTTTACACGATCACTTTATCATCCCAGATCATGGAACTCTAAGAAGCTAAATCAAACAGAGATCAAACAAACATGTTTCATTTTTCTGCCAGTTAATGAATGCTCGTACACATATACATGTAATCATCGCTTTAAATTATTCAGTCTCCTGCCCTGGTAATACATGCTTGCTCTCTGAATTTGCTCAAGAGTCATGTATCACATCACTTGTTAGAATCAGCTCCTTGAGGAGATTTTCTTTAATATCTTTATTGACTTTCCTTTAGTTCAGAAACAGCCCATTAATTCCTTTTTATCCTACCCCCCAAATGTCCCCAGTATTTTCTTATTGCCTTAAAATATTTATCTTGGGCCAGTTTCCAATCTTGCTTGATTCATCTCATCTTGCTTCAAGGAGAAAACTTTTCTTTGATGTCAATAGTAAACTATTTCCTTGAAAGGCTACATGCGGTTATTTAAGAGGATTAGAGAAGTTGGATCGGATCGCTCTGTCAGGATGTCAAGTCTTTCATCTTTAAAATTTACTCCCTGGCAAGTTCCTTCAGACCTTCTAACCTGTACATGCATATTTTCCATTTTGTTGTTTGTGGGGGAAGTTTTGGAGTTTTTCCTGTCTCTTTAAAAAAAAATTATTCTCATCAATAAATGGGGCCATGGCCCTAAACGTCCACCTTAACAATATTTACCCTAAGAGAATCTGCTACGTATTGCTTCCCATTTAGTGAAAAAGCACACAGTAGATTTTGGCTAAAATGTCATTGGCTGTTTGAAATGACTTTTCTTTATCCCTGTTATTTTCAAACACAATCTCTACTTATGCTTCAATAGCTTCTGCAAATACCACTTTCTCTTATAAAGCCTTCCTTTAGTTCTCCTAGCAGAACTCATCATACTTTCTTCTGGGAACCCATGCCAGTTCATTCATTCTGTAATCACTTACTGATGTCCACGATATGTCAGATATTTTAATTATTCCGAATATAGACATACAAAAATTCCCTGTTTTTACAGATCAGTAAATAAGAGAAATAAATTTATATTTATTATTAAACTGTACTATGGAAAGAGAATGGGGACATTCAATTTGGATTGAGTCTGAGGGGATGAATGATAATTTCCCTGATGAAGGGAATGGATATTTCTGGTAGAAAGAGAGCAGTCTGAGCAGAGGCAGACCTCTTCAGGAGAGTTCCATGTATCCAGGAAAGGCTAGGGCACCAAACCTAGCCTTTGGAGGCTAGGGAAGGGGTAACCAGGTGATTGGAGAGGAAGGCAGAGCCTTGCTGTCACTGGGAAGCTGCTGAAGGTTTATCCCTGAGGGAGGGATATGAAGATATCTGTGTAATATCTTACTATGAAAGAGTTAAAATAAAGTAACAATGAATTATCTAGAGGAAAAGAAAAAAATACTCAATAAGCAAGTACAAGCTAACAATAATATTTGTAACAAATAAAATATGTGAATTTATATTATCAATAAATAGACACAGTTCTTAAAATCAGCTAAGAAAACACCAGCATTCCAATAGTGGGCAAAGAACACATTTTTTTGCTTTTATTATTTATTTTAATTGAGATATATTAATTGTACATATTTATGGGGTACAGTATGAGATTTCAATCCATATATGCATACCATGTGCAATGACCAGATCAGAGTGATTAGTATATCCATAACCTCAACCATTTATTACTTTGTTTTAGGAACATTCAAAATCCACCCTTCTAGCTAATTGAAAATATCCAACAAATTGCTGTTAATTATAGTCACCCTACAGTGACTAGAACTTATTTTTCTTCGGTCGCCGTAATTTTGTAATTGTTAACCAACTTCTGACCCTGGTCAATCCCTCCCCAACCTTCTCAGCCTCCAGTAACCACTGTTCTAGTCCTTACATCTATGAGATCTTAATGTTTCTAATGTTTTAACATGTTTAACTCCTACACAGGAGTGAGATTATGAGTATTTATCTTTCTGTGCCTGACTTACTTCATTTAACGGAATGTCCTCCAGGCTCATCCATGTTACCAAAATGACAGAATTTCCTTCATCTTTATGGCCGAATAGCATTCCATTGTGTACATAGACTACATTTTCATTCCCCATTCATCTGAAAGTAGACATTTAGGTTGGTGCCCTATCTTGGCTATTGTGGATAGTGCTGTGATCAACATGAGAATGCAGATATCTCTTAGGCATGCTGATGTACTTCCTTTGGGTATCTACTAGGCAGTGGGATTGCTGGATCATCTGGTGGTTCTATTTGTAGGTTTTGTTAACACCTCCCTACTGTTTTACATAATGGCTGTACTAATTTACACTCCCATCAACAGCGTGTAAGAGTTACCCCTTTTCCACATCCTTGCCAATGCCTACTCTTTTTTGTTCTTTTGATGATGGCCATTTTAACTGGGGTGAGACGATATCTTCTTTTGTTTTGGATTTGCATTTCTCTAATGATTAGTGATGTTGAGTGTTTTTTCATATACCTGTTGGCCATTTGCATGTCTTCTTTTGAGAGACATCTATTCAGCTCATTTTCCCATCTTTTAGTAATATTTGTTTCTTTTGCTGTTGACTTGAGTTCCTTATATAAGCTGGATAATAATCCCCCTTGATAGATGAATAATTTGCAAATATTTTCTCCCTACAGACAACCATGTACATTGCCTCTTCAATTCGTTGGTGTTTCCTTTGCTGTGTAGAAACTTTCAGTTTCATAAAATCCTAATTTTGTCTATTTTTGCCTTTGTGCCTGTGATTTTGAGGTCTTCTCTATAAAGTCTTTGCCTGGATGAATAAAAAGACACATATGTTGACAATTCATGAAATGCTAACTATGGTTTTCTGTACATGATGGAATTTAGTTGTGATTTTTAATTTCCTCTGTATCAGTATCTGTACTTTCCAAATTATCTGAAATTATCATATGTTACTTTAAAGTTCTTCGTTGATGGCAAAGATAATAATTTAAAAGACCATTACAGAAAAAATGTGAATAAATTCGAGGAGTCTCAAATGAAGGAGTAATTTTGCAAACCAAAGATCATCTGAAAAGAGGCAGTAGCTGGAGGATGAAGAAAGAACCAAACTAAAGAAATGTTTAGAAAGGAAAGAAGACATGGCAACTAACAATATTCTGAAGTTGTATACATGAATTTGGAGTGTGGGGGAAAAGGTTATGGATTTATCATCACTGTTGGTTCCTAATTATTTTATAATGATCTATCTGTATAGCAGACACATCAAGATTCCAGAAGATCATTTCCAGGAACCTGACTGGGAATTAAATTATCAAAGAAGCATAGAGAAGATGTGATCAGTGTTTTCTTTGAGATGATAACAGATGTTGCAAGATGAAGGATTTCTCTGGACAGAAAATTTGTGGAACACTAGATTAACAAGTTTATATAGTTGTGTTTAGGGCATAAAGTTTCTCAGAGTCTTCGACCTGCTGAATTGCATTGTGAATCATTAATAGTGGCATATGGTGTCCGGCATTTCCCCAAATGGACAATGGCCCACTTTTATCAAGAGGGGCAAATATTCTCCATTCCCAGTTGGAAATCACAGATTAAAACATTTGCAAAAATATTTTAAATACAAAATTTCCTTTGGGAATAAAACCAAAAACAATAACATAACAGAGAAGCAAGAGATATTTACCATGATGTACATGGTGGTAACACATCTAAAGAAGGACAAGAGAAGCAGGATGGTCGGAAATAAAGCATAGGAATGTAGATACAAGACATTAGTATGGTTAATAATTCATTAGGGAAAAGAGCTGGTGGCCTCCCTATGGACTTGTCCGATCTAATCTGGAAGGAATTTCCCCGCTGTCAGGATAGATGCACCATTAGGCTGTCCAGTTAACGAAACCTCGGATTCAATATGTAGCAGTATTTTTCTTTATAAATTATACATTAGCATTTTGAGTGCCTTATCACATGAAGTGTCCTGTGCGATCAAGTCAGTTGAGGTTGATGAACTGGCGGGAGTAGGGGGGTCTGGGGGGACCCAGAACTGAGTTTATGAAATGACAAAACAATAAAATACCGCCAATCCTCTACTCACCTTCCTCTACTTTACCAGCCCTTCTTTCTTTTCTTCCCCCCTTCCCTTTCTTTCTTTCTTTCTTTCTTTCTTTCTTTCTTTCTTTCTTTCTTTCTTTTTCTTTCTTTTTTTTTTTTTGGCAGTTTTTGGCCGGGGCTGGGCTTGAACCCATGAACCCACCACCTCCGCATATGGGACTAGTGCCCTACTCCTTTGAGCACACAGGCGCCGCCCCTTCCCTTTCTTTCTTAATCATAAACATGAACAGTAGAAGTTTATCAGCTCACAGTTCTAGAAGTCTGGGGAGTCCAAGATGGGTCACATCTGCTAGGGGGCCTTCTTCCCGCGTCATTAGTGGTGGAAAGGCCAGCAAGCGAGTGTGAGACCGAGAGGAAAGGGGGCCGGAGCCCTGCCTGACCACCCCCTCCTGGGTCAGCGGCCTCACCTCCAGGACAGTCACAGCTGCCATTAACTGTCACAGTGAATTCTGGGAACATTCAAACCATCGCAGCTACTATTTTATTTTATTATTGTATTTATCACTTTCTTAGGGCTTAAAAGTTTCATTTAAAAAAAATGTCCTATTAATATGAAGGTTCCTGCAATTGGCCGCGTGGCTGGCATTTGTAGGCAAAGTCTACATTGTGGCTGCGTCCCTCACATGTGCGCTATTTTTCTGTTTTGCAATTCTGCCGAGGCCGGTTTTGAACCTGCCACCTTTGGTGTATGGGGCCGGCGCCCCACGCGATGAGCCACAGGCGCCGCCCGGAAGTGGGCCATATACCTGCTGACACCTGTCCTACTCCTGCTGTCTTTTAACCTTCAATACCGTGGTGGGTGGAGCTTTTCATTTTGCCATCACCACTTTATAGAAAAGTAACAGACATGTAATTGGCATCAGAAGAACTCAGCACTTCATTTGTTGCAAGAACGCTTGCGGGTTTTGTTTTTAGAGTCCCGTGATAACGGGCAGCATGACAGAGATGAAACGGGGACTGATCCGACTGTTCCTTTCGGCGGTGGTGTTTCTTGGCGGGTTCCAGGAAGGACAGGCTGCTGTGTCTGGGTTACACCCGAGTTATGGTCTAAGTTCTAAATCAATCACGAGGCTGCTCTTTGACGTGGAATTTGCCTTCAGTTCGTCTTTTAATATTCTTCACTTTGTGTGCAGACCCATGCAACCGACACCAGGAACGAGAAAGCCGCCTTCACAGGCTTCCAGCTCTCCGTTCAGCCACTGCCTCGAGGACGGGCGGTGCCCGTGTCACTTCGTGTTCTTGTAACCCCTGTTGTAAGAGCTGATGTATGTTTTCCTATTTTGCATTCTCCTTGTATTCTCTCTCATGAGGAGGAATGGTGATTTGGTTTTTCTGAAATGGAACATGAATGGCTATACATTTTTTAAAGACCTATAAATGGGTCTATTCTGCCCAATCTCCTGCTCTGAGCGACTGTCCATTCCGACCCAACCCCATTCAAGTAGCATGAGGACAGGAGGGAGTTAGGTAAGTTGGGAGTGGACGATGCGTCACACATGAAAAAGCGGGGGTCAAAGGGTAATGTTTCACAGAATGTATGAGCCATTAAAGCTACAGTACTGTCCCATATTATTGCGATAAAGTTGTAATGGGCATGAGAGATGACACCAAATGAGTATGTCCTAATAGCACTAGTGATAACATAAGGAAGAGAAGGTACAAACAAAGCCTGTAATTTCATTTTTTTATTTTTATTTTTTTCAGACAGAATCTCACTGTTACCCTGGGTAGGGTATCGTGGCATCACAGCTCACAGCAACCTCAAACTCCTGGGCTCGAAGCCACCCTCCTGCCTCAGCCTCACAAGTAGCTGGGACTACAGGCACCTGCCGGGACACCCAGTTAGGTTTTCTATTTTCAGTAGAGAACAGGTCTTGCTCTTGCTCAAGCTGATCTCAAACTCCTGAGCTCAAGAGATGCTGGGATTAGTCATGAGCCACCATGCTCAGCCCAAAGCCTATACTTTTTGTAATATTAAAATGAGACTCCAATGCTCCTTCTCTAAAACCCAAAATTGTAGCTACCTAACAGAGAATGATTAATAATATTGTATTTTAGTTGAAAACAGACAGTGATTAATCATTCTTAATCCAATATCATGACAGGTATCCCCAGCCTGTTTTGCTCATTTTCCATCGTTTTTCTTTAATTTCTCTTGTTCCTGATGCAGCAGCAGTGAGTATTCATGCTCTATACACAGTGGCTGTTGAGAATTCAGGCAGACATTAGTAGCAAAAGCCCAGTTCTGTGCGCTTTAATGCTATAATCCCTGTATTTATTACCCATTCTGTCTCTTCATTTCCTCATCTATCAACTGAGAGGAAAAATGTACCTACTTCAGATGGTTGCTGTGAAATTAAATGTGTGATTGTAGAGCAAAGACCACAAACACTGATGGAATCAGCAATAGCTATTAGCAACAGCATCGTAAAGTAACGGGTGAGGATGTTTTCACCACTTTTTCAGCTCCATAGGCAATTTCAAGGTGTTTTTGTTTTCTTTCTTTCTTTTTTTTTTTAAGTGGTTATTCATTGCTCAAAGGCAAGATTTACCCTTCACATCAACATAATCCTTGATGTCCTTACCTCTCTGCCTTTTTGGAAGGTGTTTGGAAAGGTGACGTTGACAGGCATCTTGGCATAATCGGACAGGGATTGTCCACATGCTTGGGTAGATAGACAATTTTGTGTGCACCCTTTGACAGCTCAGTGGAGGAGAACTCCGGGAGGCAATTGGTGGGCAATGTACTACCCCCTGAAGCTTGGTGGTCTTACATAGCTAATAAGATTACTTTATTGTTCCAGAATACATCTGCCCCTGTGGTCCTGCTGGGGAAGGAAATGTCCAGCCCTGGCCAGATCGCCCTCCCTCTTGCAAGCCACCCTGTGCCCAGGGGTTCCCTCTCTTTCTAACCCTTTTTCCAAATCATGGTGAAAGTCATTTAGCTTCTTGATGTAGGAAAACATCACTATTCAAGTATACAGCCAAATATTTTTTTCTTTAAGGTCAGATAGTTGTTTGTTTGTTTTGTTTTTGCCTTGCCACTGGGGTCTGTTTTCTGGTTTTGTTGTGAATGATTCAAGATTTGGGAGAAAGGAAAAAAAATTATAATGAACTCAGTTGTATGGAGAAATATTTCCATATGAATACTTTAAATATTATCCTTTCTATTTTCATAATAGAAAATAAAGATGTTTTTCTTTTAATCCAAATCAAAAAACAAATATCAGTATCTTCTTTAACATATATTTGGAATTTTGATGTATTGACATCCCCTTGTACACATAACAGGATTTTATTTTGTTTCACTTTTTATTTAGTGAGGCAGAGTCTCATCCTGTCACCCTGGTTAGAGTGTGTGGCATCATCAGAGCTCACAGCAAACTCAAACTTTTGGGCTCAAGAGATCCTCTTACCTCAGACTCCTGGGTAGCTGGGACTATAGGTACCTGCCACAATGCCTGGCTAGTTTTTTCTGTTTTTAGGGTCTTCCTCTTGCTCAGGCGGGTCTCAAACTCTTGATCTCAAGCAATCCACTCACTTCAGCCTACCAGAATGCTAGATTACAGGTGTGAGCCACCATAACCTGGACACATAACAAGATTTTAAAACAAATTTTCTTCCTAATTAAAAGAATTCTACACGCTCATTGTTTTCTTAATTTACATTCCCCAATGCTGATACAAAGATTGGGGTGCAAGTTGCTTATTGGAGAAGTGATCTCTGGAGGTAGGAGTGATCTAAGAGCATGGAAGGAGAGAGCCCAGGAAGGAAGGGAAGCCAATAAAGAGTGTGACCATGGGCCAGTCACTGCTCTAGGCCACTGGGACTTGATCCCACTGGGGACTCTCTGACAAAAGGGACTATGCCTCAAAGTCATTCTACAGATGGACAGGCCTGCAGGGCCTTTATCCACCACCTGCATCCCTCACCAGCACAGCATCACGCCGAGAACATTCTCCCTGCAGCCGTTGTGACCTGCCCCTGCACACCAAGCACATCTCCACACCAGAAGCATGCGGGAGGGAGCCATTGGTGTGTACAGCTGGCGTGTGCTGAAGCTGTTTCATTGAAACTGGAGGCAACTGCAGGGCGAGCCAAGCAGATAGAAGAAGTCAACATACAGTGTCTGCTACATTTGTTAAAACAAACCAACTAAGCACCATGAGTTCAGCACACGAAGATCCCCTTTGTCTTGGATACCCTTCCAGGAACATTCAAAAACATAAAATGACATGGCAAAGGCAATATTTTTTTTAACTTGACCTTTCCTACATGGTAGGACCTGGTAGTCCTGGACTATGCTTAGAAGACTGCACAATTATACATCTGAGTCAGGACTGGAAGTCTGAGTTATACCAGACAGGATTCAAGTTGAGAAAGCTGAGTTTTTTTTTTTTTTTAGACAGAGTCTCATTATGTTGCTCGGTAAAGTGCCGGTGTCACAGCTCACAGCAACCTCAAACTCTTGGGCTTCAGTGATTCTCTTGCCTCAGCCTCCCAAGTAGCTGGGATTACAGGCGACCGCCACAACACCCAGCTATTTTTTTTTGTTATAGTTGTCATTGTTCTTTAGCAGGCCTGGGCTGGATTCGAACCCGCCAGCCCTGGTGTATGTGGCCAGTGCCCTAGCCACTGAGCACGGGCGCTGAGCCAATAAAGCTCAAACTTCTGTAGATACTTAACATGAAAGGTATTTCAGCCTAGAAAATAAGCATTTACGAAATTATCAGACGCATATCAAGAGTGGGCTCTAGGCCAGGCCTGTGGGAATAACTCCTGGAAAATCACCACTGGACTCACCCACCGGTGGAGTTGCTACTTCAGCCTCCATCAGGATGATGAGAAATTTGGAAAGCACTGGAACTTCAGGAATATACCTCACTATCAGCAATCTGGGAATCAGGAAGCTTATACCACCACAAAGGAGTCACACCAGACCTGCCAGGTAGGCAAGATTAAAAAACAAAAAAATTCTTATCCTGTCTCTATCCCCATAAAGCTGGTAACTAAAATCTGCTTCAGTATACGCCCCATTGCTGGCTGTGCTTGCCAGCAGAAACAGAAATATCTCAACACCTAGTGTTTCAACCTTCTTTCTGCCTTTCAAATAGCTCACAAATGCATCTGATTGGCAGAAACTAAGCCCTAGCTGCCAGGAAGCCTGAGAAATGCAGCTTTGGGGTCTGTCATTTTGAAGTACAGGAAATCACACTAGAAGGCCTCTCAGAGAACACAGAGCCAGTGAATTTCCTGTCTTCCAAAGCTATTTTTTCTTCAAAGCAAATGCATCTGTACTCAGCCAGTCTCACTCACTCTCTTGATCATACCGATGATCAAAGGTACATAAAGTCTTAGCACAGTGTAAAGTTGATAGGACCCTAAGCTGATCAGAGGCGTAACTTTGAAATCACTGGTGACACTGGGCCTATTCATATACTTTGGTATTGATAACCTGATTCTCAAATCCACAGATCCAGGCTTGCAGGGTTGAGCTGAGATGAATTCACTTAAAAACATCGCCTGGGAGGGCATTGGAAGGGCCAGGAAGGGTGACTGACTTCTCAGAAGAGTAGAGAGATGGGCCAATATTGCAAACATGCAAGAAGGCTGGATTCCAGGAATCAGCCTCTAGAAAATTTTATTTCTATCTTTGCTAGAAATACTAGAACGTAAGTAAAGCTGGATTACATGAGAAAGGGGACATTGGCAAGCTCTGAGGAAGTCATTCTTTCCATCTCTGCCTCCCTCTGTGCCTGCAGCCCATTCTTCATACCTGTGTTTATTTCCTTGGGCTGCAGTAATGAATTACGATACACCTGGGCAGCTTAAAACACCAAAATTTTTGGCTCACCATTCTGAAGGCCAGGAGTCTGAAGGGAAGGTGCCGGAGTGGTCAGTTCCGTCTATGAATTCTGAGGCAACGGCCATCCCAGGCCTCTCCTCTAGCTGTGGCCATCCTTGGTATTCCCTGGTTTATAGATGTATCTCTCCCATCTATGCCTCTGTCTTCCTGTCATTTTTTTCCCTCTCTGTTCTCTCCCCTTCTCTTCTTTTCTAAGCACATTTGTTATTGGATTTAGGGCTCAATCTAAAATACACAATACTCTCATCTCCAGAACCTTAATTTAGTTACATCTGCAAAGACCCATTTTCCAAATAACATCACATTCACACTTCTTGATGGACGTATCTTTCGTGAGGCCCCCATTTACCCCAATACATCACAAAGACTGGTTCCCTATGCATGCTGTCAGAATTCTATTGACCATAAGTTGAATTAACATGTGATCCATGTGTCAAAACCAATGCAATACAATTTAAGAACTTATTTTCCCCATGTCTACATGACTTACTTACCTTATTTGCTAGACCATTGCATTCATTTTTTTAATTTGTTTTTTGAAAGCTATTATGGAAAGTTTTCAATATATACTCAAGTAGAGAGACTATTGTAACGCACTTCCATGTTCTTACCACTCAGCTTCAAAAATTAGGAACTTGGGGCCAGCCTTGCTTCATCCATGCCCCGCCTTGCCCCACACCATTAGAATATCTTATAGCTAATTCCAGGCATCATATAACTTCATCTGTAAATAGTATAGTATGTCTTTCTAAGAGATGAAGCCTCTTTCTAAAAATCATCAACCCATCAACGTTCTTAAAAGTAACAAATTCTTTAATATCATTCAACAACCATTTATTATTTAATCGGTTGTTTTTTCAGTTGGTTTATGTGAACCACGATCCAAATAAGGTTCGCATGTTGATTTGTTTGATATTTCTCTTGTTTCTTTGAATCTGTGAAATCTCTTCATTATTGTTTTTCTTGCCATTTATTTGTTTAAAAAATTGTGGACATTTTTCCTACAGCATATTCTCAGATTCTGCATTTTGTCATGGTGATTTTTGGCAAGTTTCTCCATGAAGCTGTAACTGAATATTTTAGCAGCAGCAGGTGCTTGCTGCTCCCTATTGAATCACCTTGAGAGGTACACAATGTGTATCCCACTTTTTGTGACAGGGTTCGGGTATTGTCACCCTGATCCATCAGTGACAAAGGTCTTCATCAACCTCCTGTCTAATGTTTTTAGTTGTCATTCATGATGGTATCTAGGTCCATTATTTCACTGGTGTTGCTGAATGGTGTTTTTCTAATTCTAGCATTGCTTTTCTCATTTGTAACTCTTCTATTAAGAAAAACGCTTTCAGCTCAGCACCTGTAGCACAGTGGTTACTGAGTCGGCCACATACACCAAGGCTGGTGGGTTTGAACCCAGCCTGGGCCAGCTAAACAACTATGGCAACTACAACAAAAAAATAGCCAGGCATTGTGGCAGGCACTTGTAGTCCCAGCTACTTGAGAGGCTGAGGCAAGAGAATCGCTTAAGCCCAAGTGTTGGAGGTTGCTGTGAGCTGTGATGCCATTGCACTCTACAGAGGGCAGCATAGTGAGACTTTGTCTCAGAAAAGAAAAGAAAGAAAGAAAAATGCTTTCCCTTGTCAAAAATTGTCCTGAAATGTAATTTCCATACAAAAGCAAGATATATGTTTTATTATTTTTCTTCTGTTATCATTTATCAGAACAATGCCTTAATAGGCCTGACAACCTCAAAGAGTGACCGTTGTTTCAAGCATTATTGTAACTCATTGATTTTAACATGTTTGTTTGTGTTTTAATTCACTTCCATCATTATTCTTTTGAATATTCAAATTGTTTCATCTTTAGCGAAAAGGAGGCTATATCTTTTTGACATTTTCTCAGATATCTGATTATTAATATTTTTCTTCTTGGTATAACAAGGTATTAAGACATATATATATATGTATAAATATATATATATATTTTTTTTTTTTTTTTTTTTGCAGTTTTTGGCCAAGGCTGGGCTTGAACCCGCCACCTCTGGCACCCTACTCCTTGAGCCACAGGTGCCACCAAGACTAATATATTTTGATGTCTACCTAAGCTAGCCTTCTGTTATTACACTCAGGTTTCAGAGAATTTTTTTTCTGTCTTTCCTTGCTATTTGTTTTTCCAAATAAATTTAGTATTAGTTTGTCTGGTTTCAGAAAAAAAATTTTGGTATATTTATTTTCCTGAGATAACATTAATTAGAGATTATAAATTAATTTAGGACAATTTGCATGACGATATTAGATCTGCTTATCCAAGAATATGGTATATCTTCCCATTTAGATAAACCTTTCCTTAACTAAAACATTATTATAAAAGTGACACATGGATAAATAGACCAATATAATAGAGTAGAAAGTCCTTAGATAAATCTCTCTTCTTTTTTTTTTTTTGCAATTTTTGGCCAGGGCCAGGGAGGTTTGAACCTACCACCTCTGGTATATGGGGTTGGCGCCATACTCCTTGAGCCACAGGTGAATCTTAAAATCTTAAATCTTAAAATAAATTGAAATTCAGTATGTGATGAAGGTGGTATCCCTAGTCAGTAGGGAAAAGATGAAGACTTTAATAAATAAGGGATAAATAGGTGCCTTTTGGAAAAAGATAAAACTAAATGTATGCCTTATATCACAAACCATGATAACTCCAAATTAATCAAGTATATATAAGTGGAACCAATTGAACCATGGAAGTACTAGAGGAAAATCTAAGTTACATCCTCTATAATCTTAGTGCTACAAGTTTGATGCAAAATGCAGAGACTGTACAAAAAGAAAGTTTGACTCCGGGGCAGCACCTGTGGCTAGGTGGGCAGGGTGCCGGCCCCATATACTGAGGGTGGTGGGTTCAAACCCAGCCCCAGCCAAAACTGCAACAAAAAAATAGCTGGGCATTGTGGTGGGCACCTGTAGTCCCAGCTACTTGGGAGGCTGAGGCAAGGGAATTGCCTAAGCCCAGGAGTTGGAGGTTGCTGTGAGCTGTGACACCACGGCACTCTACAGAGGGTGATAAAGTAAAACTATCTCTACCAAAACAAAAAAAAAAAAAGAAAGAAAGAAAGTTTAATTTCATAAAAATTGAAAACTTTTGCAAAACAAAAGAAAGAATACCTGTAATCAATGAAAAAAACAGAAAAGCTAAATTGGCACATTTACTTGCAATTCATATTACAGACAAGCAGCTAATGTTTGTTACATACATTAGTCCCAAGAACTGAGCTCAAAAAGGCCAATAACCCCAACAGAATGGTAAGGGAAAGGTATTAACAGAAAGTTCACCAAAAAGAAAAAAAGGGAGATGATTCTTAAACATAGGAAGTTATGCTTAACCTCTTTTGTGAAGAGAAATGCAAATTAAAACCAAACTAACAAATCATTTATCACCTGTCAGATTGGCAAATGTCCAAAAGTATGAAACTATCCATGACAGAGAGGAGAGAAAACCGACATTCTTTTGCATTGCTAGTGGAAGTACAAAATGTTGCAACACCTACGGGGAAATTGGCAACATTTAACAAGAAATCACATCATAATAAAGATATTTGTACCTTCTGCATTTATTAACAGGGATTTTTATAAATTAAAAAAACTGGTTTCAGGCCGGCCTTGCTATGTTGTCCAGGCTGACCTGGAACCCCCGGGTCTTGAGGAATCCTGTTTTCTCAGCCTCCCAAGCAACATGGTGACAGGTGTGCACCACTGCACCCAGCTGGATTTTTCTTTTTAGTAACTTTTCCCATTATTTAATTAATGGAGTCACTGTTGGTTTACAGGAATCCTTTCA